>CAKAEH010001947.1:0-165133 GCA_916381525.1 Cercopithifilaria johnstoni | reverse complement strand
TTATTTGAGGCAATGCAGCAGAAAAATACCGAACTACAAAAAGTATTAAACGAGAACGAAGCATTAAAAATAAAGTTTGACTTTTACAAGAGTTCCTTAGACTAGTTTACTTTTTTCCTTTTTATCTCAGGGATAATTCCAAGGAAAAGATAAGGAAGAAGGAGGAGGCTGGAAAGAATGGACAGGTGAGAATATAATATAGAGACGAATTTTTTTCTCACAATATAAGTCATCTCTCTGATAATAACAAGTTCCGAGAAATTCATTAATTTCTAAGAACGGGGACGATTTTATGGTAGAATATCTTATATTCCATATTTTCAACATTTGAAAATGTTGTATTATCTTGAAATATCAAAAGAAAAAAAAACAAATGTAAAAAATAATTTCGACAAAAAATTAATTTCAAAAAAAAGAGTATCACATTTTTAAAACTTTCTCAGATGAGATATGAAACAAAATTTTAGGAAATCGTTGTCTAGTTTTAATATATCCTATTGAGTAATACTCCATGGTATTGCGAGTAAGATATATTTCCGTTTATTTGACATGATATGGCGATGATGATGATTTATCATTTTGATATTTCCGCATATCACTAATAATGATAATTTCGGTTAAACTAAATTGTTATTTTGCAGGAAATTCGTTTTTAGAGATAAACAATAGCAGTAACATCAGTATTTGTGTAGATAAATGAACCCATATCCGTCTTATTTCAGGATAAAGAAAATATTTTTGGATGAAATGCATGAATACACAATCAAATAGACAGATGTAAAAGACGACTTGGTAAGGATCAGAAATAAAATGAAGGAAAAAAGATAATGCGGTAGATTTTGTAATGGAAATTCTTTCACGACCCACTTCATTTATTTGCATGATCATCATCAACATCATTACGGAATAGATGCTCAGAAAAGATTATCGTTCCCGGATAACCGCTCCAAATAATCCAGGATATTCAGAAACAAATGTGTTTTGTTTTATTTGTAGTTAATCAATTTGATCATTATCATAATAGATAATGATCAATTTGATCAAATTGATCAACAATCAGTATAATTATAATCTATGAGATGATCGCAGTAATGTAATAGTAATGATGAAATGATAGATCACTATAATTACGATTATGCTTGTTAAGCTGACAACAATTTTGTGATTCTTCTTATAAGTCTTGTGAATTAATCGTAAGTTTCAAAAATTTATTAAAATTTATTCTCTCTCTCTCTCTCTCTCTCTTTCTCCTCAACAAGATCAAATCTTAAAATGATAATGAAATTTGTTTATTTCCTCTTTAAGATAAGGAAATCTTTTACATTTCAGAATCTATTTATTCCGGGATTCATTGATCGATGAAAGATTGTAGTAAGATAAATCTGTCTGTAGATAATTCAAAATCTTTTTAATTATTCAAATTATGAAATTCTATGAATTCAAAATTATTCATTGCTTAACCAAATTAGAATAAGCAAATTAAATCTTTTGAATTTAATCGCGCAAAATCTTTTGTCGAAACTTTTTAAAAGCTTCTTGCCTTTATTTATTCAATTTAAAAATGTGTTGAAATTTTTAGGGTAAACAATGTTAGGGTAAAAAGTAAAATAAACTTTCAAATATAAAGAAAACAGATCATTTCTTTGAAATAATACTTAATTATAAATTGATAAATAAAACTTTCAAATAGCGAAAATATTAAAATCTTTTTCTCTTCTTATTTTCATCATTTCTTTCATCGATAAAAGTGTTATCAGTAAAGATAATAGGAAAGTTATGAAATAGCATAATGCAATTAAACAAGCAATAATTTTTAATTAGAAAAATTGAATTTCAGAAGTGCTCTTAACTGATAAGAAATGAGTAAATTATTAATTGATTCTTTCAAACTATAAAATTCATTATAATGATAATGAATTGTTTCGAAATGCTAATCACTAAATTACGATTGTTTCACAATAAATGGCATTGAATGTATCATTTGAACAGTACACATATCAGACATAGTTTAAGAGCATTTCTGTAATGTAAATTAATAAAATTAATTAACTAATTAATTAATTAATTTTTTGGAGGTAATCACATAGCTTATCTCTTCATAGTTTGAAAAATTGAACATATTTTTGAAATTGCTATCAATGCATCCATAAAATTCAAATGAGGCAAAATAAGGAGAAAAAGTAATATAAATAAAGGCCATGATATCCTTTGTATCGTTCGGCTGCCATTACGTGTGGACGGATCTGGAAAAAAGAAATTGGTGACAGTTCCGGAATAGAAATTTGAATTTAACATTAAAAGTTGTATTATGTGATGAATTCAAATTTTTCTATTCATATAAATTGATTTTTAAATTTATGTCACAAAATTTATTTGTTAATTTATTTAATTTCATTCATTAACTTATCTTATCTTTCTTATAACTAAATTCCATCGAATGAATAAATTTTAAGATAAAGTTTAGTATTACAAAAATCGTATCACAAATAATGATTATCAGTGGTGGAAAATTTATATTGAAATTGATGATAATGAATTGCTGATAGAAAAATTGATATTTGAACTTCATGATACGATGATATTAAGCATAAGAGGAGAATTATTAATTAAAATTAACTTCATTTAAAATAAAATCTAGTATTACAAAAATCGTATCATTTATTATCAAATAATGATTATCATTGACAGAAAATTTATATTGAAATTCATGATAATGAATTATTGATAGAAAAATTGATATTTGAAATTCATGATAAGATGATATTAAGCATAAGAGGAGATAAGATGATATTGAGCACAAGAGAGAATTAAAATTAGCTTCTTATTTTTTAATTTTCTTTTTAAAAGCTTTTCTGTACAGATGAGAGCAATAATCCATGAATAATATTTTATGTGATAAAATTTGTTTAAGAATTTAGATTAACAATAGAACAATAGAACAATAGATTAAGAATATTTATAATGAGGATTATTATTTGATAATAATTGAGTATGATTTTGTGATACTAAGCTTTATTTTAAAATTTATTCATGCTATGAAATTTAATTATTATTTCCACCGAGAAATTATTACAAAGGACCCAATATTTATTTTTAAATTTAAATTTCAACGCAAATTATTAATTTTGTTCTAAAACAATTGAAGAAGATATATTGGAAATGAGAAATTGAAATAATTGATGGAGTAATTTTAATCAATATAATATAAAATAAATAGAGAGTAAGACAGATGTTTTGCAAATATAAGCAATATGCTAATTCTAATTTTTAACTTACAGTATTAATGATAAAATAATTTTGGTAAATGTTGATAAGAGTGAATAAATTTTATTTAATTTTACTTTGTTCAAATAAAATATTTCATAAATTGTTAATTGAGAAATAAAATTAATTAAATCGATAATTCAATTATCATCCATACTTACTTGTATTAACGTGTAATATATGAGTTGATTCTGGTGCATCAATGGTTTTACACGTATAACTTCCATCATCTTCACTTGAAGCGCTAAGAATCCGTAATGTATGAATAATCGTTTGACTGTCACGTTTTATTTTTGAAATATACTCTAAAATATATCTTTAATTTTTTGATGAACTAAGAGAAATGAGAGAGATATTTTATCAATTTCAAAATTATTTCAAATTAAAATATTCATAAAGTTTACATGAAGATCGATAAAACTTTTTAGTAAATTTTCAATTAGTAATTTAATTTTATTAAAATATTAAATTCAAATTTTTTATTGCCAACTTTTAGTATTTTTAAAATCGATCAATTTTCCATTTCTCCACCATTCCACCCCATCATTTGTATTATTTGTTTCACTACCAATCGTTATCGTACAATTTAGGAGCACTTCATTACCAATCATATTAACCATTAAATTTGTCGTATGCTCTAAAATAAACAAATTTGGAATTGAAATTAAAAAATTTGAAGAAAAAGAATAATTCAAATATTTAATTGAAAATAAACAAACTTTGCAAATGAATCGAAATTTCTCTTTTGTAATTAAAAAGTATTTTAATTAATTTATTTAAAAATTTAATTACTCTTTTAAAAATATTTCATTTATAATTTGACTTTCATTAATTATATTCTAAATTCTAAATCAAAGAAAAGTTTTCATTTTTCTTTTGTTTTTAAAATAAAGCACATTTTTATGAGAAAAGTATTAGCTATGATAATTAAAATAGTTCACCTTTAAATAGCGCAATTATTGATATAGTGAAACAATATATTACTATATTTACAATTGTTATTGATCAAATAACAAACTTATTAACAATGCTAAGGTAAAATGTATAGCATCCTTTGTTTATGCATAGAATTTGAAATTTACGAAAAGTTGGTACTATGAAAATTAAAACAGTTCATCTTTAAATAGCTCAAAGTTGCTACT
The DNA here is from genome assembly GCA_916381525.1 of Cercopithifilaria johnstoni. Classification (NCBI taxonomy): domain Eukaryota; kingdom Metazoa; phylum Nematoda; class Chromadorea; order Rhabditida; family Onchocercidae; genus Cercopithifilaria; species Cercopithifilaria johnstoni. Next base: position 160,727 of record CAKAEH010001947.1, on the reverse strand, counting down.
GTGAAATTAAAATAGTTCACCTTTAAACAGAGCAATTATTGGTATAGTAAAATAATTATTTTTATATTAACAATTATTATTGATCAAATAACATACTGATCAATAATGCTAAGATATTTATAATCTAAAATGTATAGCATCTTTTGTCCTTTGTTAGAATTTAAAATTTCCAAAATTTGTTTATGTATAGAATTTGAAACAAATTTGAAAATCAAAAAATTGGTATTTTTGGAATTTTCTTTTTTTGTTCGATATCGTTGTAAAACGAAATATTTTATATATTCATATTTATTTATGTATAATAGCATCATAAATTCGTCAATATTAGAATATTATTGTGTTCAATAAAGATTAGATTTTTATCATGCAAAATAGCATCGATATGGGAAGAGGAATAATTATGGTACCCGAGGGAGCGGAAATTTATAGATATTTTAGGATATACTCTCTCATAGCAGCGATATATCTGTTGAATCACAGAAATGAATTACAACAAATGTTGTAAAAGTTGTAAAATGTTGTAAAAACAAATATTGTAAAAGCTTATATGAATGAATTTCAAATATCTTCTATTTAAATAAATTTAAATTTCAGAATTTTAAAATTTTAAGAGTCATGATTGAAAATTCTAAAATTTTAATTGATTGCTTTGATAAGTTAAAGCATGAAAATTCATTTCTTTTATAATCAAAGTGATATATTTTATTGCATATGCAATTATTTCTCCATTCAAGAAGTAATCAAAATATAATAATTAAATACTTAAAAAATGAAAATTCATAGAATTGAATTACTTGCTGGTAAAGAGGATGCCTTGAGATTGCGCGTTTCTGAAAAATATCAATAATGTAGACGGAAAAATATATTAAGAGATTTATTATTTAATTAAGATTAAGGGATTAAGAGATTAAGAGAAAAATCGAATTCAAATTAGGGAAAAAAATTTAAATTCAAATTTCAAAAAATTAAACAACCAAATCATAAAGCAAAAGTTTTACAATATAGCCATCATTATTTTGTATTTGTGTTAGGCGAAATCATATCATATCAATATGTATTCCGTAAAGTAATATGATTATTAAAGTAATATGACTAATTATTAGAATTAAAATGATGTATATATCACTCATAATTTCGATATAAGTCATTGGGATTTCTTATTTTTTGGCAATGAGGTTAATTTTCTTTGATTTGTAATGATTTACCGATAACATTCAAATATACGGCATAAATGGTACTTCTTGGTTCGGTATTCACCTCACACAAATAACAACCTGAATCTGATCTTTCTGCTCGTCTGTAAACATCAAATTAGCGAATGTGTTGATAAATAATTAAGCAATTAATTGTTGGAAAAAGAAGTTGAACTATGAAATTTTTAAACTTCTATGATGTATGATAATTATCCATAGAGTATAGTGTTTTAAAATAAGTTTACAGAAAATCATAAATAAATTGCTGTTACAAAACTCGAGCAGAAGTTTACAAGTAACTTATCATACTATGATCCTTGTAATCATACTATGATAAATAATACCATACCACTGCGGTACGCTTAGTTATATTATCATCAGGCTACAGTGGTTTACACGAATAATTTTAATATAAACAATTCTCTTGATTAAAATAGGAATTTAGAAATTTACGATGATAAATATGCGTCAGTAGAGAATTGCTAAATAAATGATTAATATAATGTAAACGTAATTGACTTAATTACTTTTAGATTATATTACGTTGTATTTAAACATAAGACATTATCAATTTACCTAATGATTAATACCCAATCAACTTCAGATTGTTTGAGCGAAATCTGAAATCTGGAATCAGCGGTAAATGATTGCTCACCAGCAGTTAATAAAGCTTCATCACGTAAACGTGTCCACGCAACCTAAAATAAATTAGTGATATGAATGCTACAATTTTTCTTGTTCAATACATTTAAGTTAGCAATAATCTAAATTTTGCAAAAAAAATCATTTATAATGGATAATTTTGCTGCTAACAATTAATTAATTAATTAAATTTCAACGATATAGAAATTTTAATTGAAATTAACAAATATGTAAATGTAAATGCTTTAGTAATAAATGAAATAATCTTTTTTAATAAAAATTTAAATTTCTAAAAAAAACTAAGAGACCATATTTTGCTTTAAATTTGGTATTGTACAATGAAGATAAGCAGGCTCATGCAATGATACTTCAACGATACGTTGCTTCATATCATTCAACATTTGCGTATTTTCATTCGATCGCTCCATTAGCGAACATTCTCGATATTTCTCTTCTATTGTTGATGATTGAATATCTTTAAAAAAAAGAGAGAGAAGTTAAATTTTATTTTGTAATTTGAAATATTACAAATATACCACAAAATTAATAATGTTTATTTCTTTTCTTCCCTTACAACAAAAACAACTAATCGTACTTTTCAAAATGATTTATTATTAATGCGAAAATATTTTAGAAAATATTTGAAATTTCAAAAAAGTTTATTTGACTAATTCTTATTGCCAGCTTCAATTGATTCCAAATCAATTGGAACGAAAAATTGATATACGATGGAAGAATTTCTTAAAATATTTGCTTTTCATTTTTTCTTTAATTTTAAAATTAAAAAAAAAACAAAAGGAAAATATCTCCATGGGAAATATTCATCATATTTTGCAAATGAAATATATTTTGCAGAAGTTTTGAACTTCTTTTTTTAAAGTTAGAATAAAATTTAAATGGTGTAATTTAGTTTAGAAGGAGAAGAAGAGGAAGTATCATATCTGGCAGTAGAAGTTTGCAAATGTTCAGCAAAAACTGTTTGTTTGTTGAAATATTTCAGGAAAACCGGATATTTAAATCCTATATTTCCATTTTCGTTATATAAGTTAGAGCGGTTTTGTTTTTGTCATGAAAATTATTTTCCCATATACGATTCATTTAAATTTTAATGATATTGTCATTTTTTTGAAATGGTTCATTTCCTTATTTTGATTCTATCATAGTATCGATTAATTCCGGTTTAGTAGTATTGATTAATTCCGGTTAATGTATTATAAATTTATGTAAAATAACAGACTACGATTCATTTAAATTCTAATGATATTGTCATTTTTTTGAAATGGTTCATTTCCTCATTTTGATTCTATCATAGTACCAATTAATTCCGGTTTAATAGTATCGATTAATTCCGGTTTAATAATATCGATTAATTCCGGTTAATATATTATAAATTTATGCAAAATAACATACCTTAAAGATATTTATCTCTCTTACCTTGCCTAATAAATTTTTTTTCAAATAATTGAATCATAAAAAGGAATATGAAATGAGTCGATTATTAGGGAGAGAGAGAGAGAGAGAGAGAGAGAGAGAGAGAATGGTTGTCATCATTTTAGCTAAGTGATTTATCTTTTCAAATTCGACATTGTCAATTTAACGATGCATAAGGCTTGTTAGGATATCGAAAAAGGCTAGTAGTCATCAGACTATTGAAAAGGAAACGAAATGAATCAGTCATTTGGGAAAGAGATGCAAAGAGAACAATTCATTTATGATCAACGATAACCCGGGCCTAACAAAAAAAACAATCGATCTCCTCTGATTTGTTCCTTAAGAGAGATTTAGAAAAGTATAAGAAAATATTATATATTCTATTTTCTAATAGCTAATAGCCTAGGATCGTTTGTAAGGCTCAGTCATCACCGAGGATCATTCAAATACCAGTAGAAATTCAAATAGTGCAAAATTATCAGCTTATTTCAAAATGTCTGTAAAATGTTCTTTTTTTTTAGGTGCCAAAAACAAAAACAATTGAAATTAAATTATTTCAAAAATTGGAATGAAATAAATTTTATTTTTAAATCAATTTAATTATGTTATTTTACACTCAAGACAAGATGTGGCAGGAACAAAATGTTAAATGCTAATTCTTAATTGATTTTAATTAATTAGCATTTTAGTTATATGAGTTATCAGTGCACAAAATGACCAGGTAATTAGCAAATAAATCAAGGTGTTAAATTTAATTTCAATGAAATTTAACAACATTAAATTATTACATTGATTTCGTACTTAAACAATTAAAAAATTTTCAATTATAAACAGTTACAAATTTGCTTGTTTAATTAATAAATTAGCAATTAATAAATTTAACAATTTAAATTATAATTACGATTATTAAAATTTAATAATTTAAAATTATTATATTAATATGAAGCGATCATTAAATTTAAAATTATTATAATATAATTTAATAATTTTAAATTATTCAAATATTATTAATTATTGATTTTCTCTAAACAAATTTGATGTATACAATAATGTTAATTGGTGGCATAGGTAGCATTAAATAATGAGATTTATGAAGGCGTAGTTATTAATCTATCCCAATTAACATTTCTATAATTACTAATTAGTCTTCTTGAAATTGATGAAGACAGACAGTCTTACTGAAATAATCCAAATATAACTTTATACCTATGACTCATCAAAATTACGCTAACAAATATTTAAAAAAAAAAGAAATTAAATTCTTAAACTTTTCAATAATTAATAATTATTTTAACATTTCTTTATAATCGTTAAAATTTTTTCAATTATTAAAAAATGGAAATTCTTTATAATTGAAAAATTTTAACTAAAACTTTTCTCTCTCTTTCTCTTTCTCTCTCTTTCTCTTCTCTTTTCTTTTAGATATGAAATTCTTCATAATTGAAAAGTTTTAACTTAAGCTACTCTCTTCCTCTCTCTCCCTCTCTCTCTTCTCTTTTCTTTCAGAAATGGAAATTCTTTGTATTTAGAAAGTTTTAACTAAAGTTACTCCCTCTCTCTCCCTCTCTCTCTCCTTCTCTTCCAAAGCATTCAATCATTGAATATATTAAAGTGAATATTAAATTTGTACAAAATAACATACTACTTTACTTTATATTAATTACAGTTCACAAAGGTATCGTTAGTTTAAAAAAACAAAACGATTAGATTTTAAAAATAGCTTTAATACAAATATTTAAATTTCAATCATAATGGATTATTTAATTTTCATTTCATTTCATAAGCTTTATATAAGCCTTAAAAAATAATCAATTATTTCATGATGAAATTTTAAATTATTCTCACTTCCATTCTATGCCTCATTTTATATTGTTTTAAAATCTCTTCAACAGCCACTATTAATGAGCCTATCCGGTTTAAATGATAAGACTAATCCGGATTAATTGGTGAGTTTAGACAGTTAGCTGATAATAATGATGTTCTGGCATTTAAAAGCTAATAGGTAATGAAGTAAAAGGTAAAAATAAGCAAAAATTTTTAATGATATATTCATCTGTTTCTAAATTCATCAAGTAAAATTTACCTGACGCTGATGTAAATTATTTTTCTTTCATCTTTCACCTTTACTCAGACCGGTAAGATCAAAGAAAAAAGATTCATTCCAATAATTTCAAATTTTAAAAATTTAATAAGAAGTTAAATTTAGGATGTTTTAAGGATGTTGAAATGAATAAAAAATTTGTGGAATTTTTGAAAGAATAAAATAGCTTATCCATTATTATAATATATATAATATATATATATCTCATAATAATTTATGAATCGACTGCTTCTATAGACCAGTTCTTACCTTTATTGCATAAATAAATATAATATATAAATACTCTCAATTTATGAATCGACTGTCTCTATAGATCTTTTTTTTACCTTTATTGCATAAATAAATATCAATTAATTTGAACTTCAATAGCTGCCGTACAACGATCTATTTGTGACCTTACTGACAGATTGATATTAATATTATTTTGCCAAATGAATAATTTCTCTCAAATGAGCAATTCACTTTTTCTTTTTTCCTCAGCAGTTATTACTACTTTATGAAATTGTTTCATTACAGAAGATTATTTCTTTCTCTCTCTCTCCCTCCCTCTCTCTCTCTCTCTTTCTCTCTCTCTCTCTCTCTCTAGAAGAGAGTAAAATAAATTTTTGCGAAGGAATTTGAAATAAATTTTGATATTTATTTTTTCACTTTCGTTGCATGCAAAATTCTTCTCCTCATCATAAATAGAAAGGTGCGAATAAAAAAAAGATTATGAAAAATTGAGAGGGCTTTTTCATTTTTTCTTTTCGAATAATTAATTCAAAAATATTTAGAAGAAAACAAAAGAATTTAAGATTAGCAATTTATATATGAAAGATTATGCAATGTCAATAATTACTCTCTAATCTTAACGGGGAAAGTTTGATAATTTCAATTCAGTTTATTCATTAAGTCTTTTAGTAAATATTTTGAGTTAGGAAATGATTTCATTAAAAAGAAGCGAAACTCAACCAATTGAATAATTAAATCTTTCACTAAGATAATTGTATATTTAAGTTAAAAGAAAATTTGATAATTTCAACTCAATTCAGTGATTAAATCTTTCAGTAAATATTTTGAGTTAGGAAATGATTTGATTGGAAAGAAACGAAATCCAACCAATTCAATAATTAAATCTTTCACTAAAATAATTGTATATTTAAGTTAAAAGGTGATTTGCAGAAGAAAAAACTCAATCATTATGATTTAATTAATAACTTCTGATATTGAATAAATAATTTATCGATTATATGATAAATTAAATTAACAATGAATGGAGAAAAGCAGAAGCTATTTAGGAAATTATTAGCAGAAAAATTTAAAATACTACTAAACGTATTGTTTCAAATTTTGATAATAAAAATGATTAATGATAATTATTGAATTTAAAATAAAAAAATTTTTGGGATATATTTTACAAATACAAAAAACTATTTATGGAACTTTAAATTGAGTACCATTCAATTGAAAATTTATTTCGCTTTGAGATAAATTCACGGAAATAAGTCTAAAAAGTATGCTTTCTTCCTTATTTGATATAAATTATTGTTGAGGTATAATTGATATTTTGTTTAAATTTATAATTAGGTCTTTTAAAACAATAGAATGTGATGTCAGCCAAAGGAAGAAAAAAACGAAAGGAATAAAATTAATCAAACAAATAACGTTATTAATTTCTAATTATTCGCTACAATAATTTTCATCAAATTATTATTGTAGCGAATAATTTGAAATTTACTTCAAATACAAAAATTAAGTCATATGTTTAACTGATATTAATAATTAATTAATTAATTAATAACACTTGTTTTAATTAATTAATAATATCTGTTTTAATTAATTTGTTAATTAAAATATCTATCTTAATTAGTTAATTAATAATAATATCTGTTCTAACTAATTAATAGACCATAATAATAATATCTGTTTTAATTAATTAATAATATCAATAATAGTATCTGTTTTAATTGATTATTTAATAATAATAATAACAACTGCCTTAATTAGTTAATTCATTGTTTTCAATATCTAATATTTTGTGTTCAGAAGATGTGAGGGATCAGCTCATCAGCTCAATCCTACTACAGCTGATATCTTTTTTCTGCTAATAGAAGATGTTATCTGAACTTTAATTTTAATTAATGACTAATTTAGAGAACTGATATGACGAATTTTTATCATTGAATCATTTAAACTGATAAAAAATATATTCAAAAAGAGCTTGATATATTCATTGATAAAAAGAAATTCAAAATCAAAAATTAAAAATTTATCACTTCCTTTCATTTATTGTTTCTATTTTGATGATTAGTGATAACAAATTATCCATTTAAATTTCTTATCATTATAATAAACTTCTTCGTGTATTTTAATCTATTGCACCTAATAGATCATTAGCTAATCATGAAATTCTTGTCGCTAAAATAAAAAACTAGGCAGGCCTGTTTTAAAATAAATGAACAAGCCTTAATTTAAGGCATTTTTTTCAAGCATAAATGTTTCTTTTGCTGCATTTCTTTGTCAAAATACATCTCTAATCTTTGAGATCAAACTATGTCGCAGTATTTTTAAGACTCAATCACAAGCAATATTTTATCTCACATATTGAAAAATACCTGACACCCTTATAAGATTTTTTTTTGGTAAACAAAAACAGAAGTTGAAAGAAATTCTTGAAATGAATACCTTGTAAATAGACGAATATCGTAAGAAGTGTAATAACTAAAGCCATAATAGAACTAAAAACATTTGAAGTGCTAGCAAATAATTGTTAGGCTAATAGCGCCCAAATATAATAATATATGATGATTGAAATGCCAATTGACAGCGAAAATTCTGCCGATAACAACAAAAGTCAAATGTCCTTCACTTTTGTCCTCTTTCACAATGATAATAACATCGGGGAATTATATTCACTTCCGATAACGGTTAACCGATAATATTTACCGTTAAAAGAATCCGAAAATTTCTACAAAAAATGTTTTGACAAATAATTTAATATAAATATAAATAAAGAAAAAGAAATTCGAAAGTATAAAAATTTATTTAAATTTTTTTTTAAAACAAAAACTTAAAATTTATTTTAGAAAAAGTTAGTAATAATATTTAATTAAATATTGGAAATTAAAATGACGAAATTATATTATCGATTATTTTTCATAGTAATATCATAAAATCAACAATTTACTTAACATATGTGCTCTTATGTTCATGGAATAAACATAGGAAATTAGCTTCCTCAATTTGACAACTCATTCATCAAAATCTTAAAAGAGGTCAACCATAGCATATCTCGCTTACTGCACTTATTATTATTCGACCTTAAGCTTATTACACTTAATCCTTCACTATCATCCGATGAAAAAGAAAATTCTTAAATGAAACAAAAATCATATAGTTGCGAAATTTGATGATAAATTTATCTAAACGATTATGATATTGATAATTGGTTCACCTAAGCAACGAAATTGACTATAAATTCAACCTGAACAGTTGCGAAATTGATAATGAAATTCAACTTGAACAACTGCAGAATCGATGAAAATTCTTGAATCAGTTAACGAATCGATAATAAATTCACCTAAACAGTTGAGGAATTGATAATCAATTGAACTTGAACAATTGCGGAATCGGTAATAAATTCAACTTAAACAGTTGCGGAATCGGTAATAAATTCAACTTAAACAACTGCGGAATCGGTAAAAACTCCTGAATCAGTTAAGGAATCGATAATAAGTACACCTAAACAGTTGCGAAATCGTTAATAAATTTTTGATTACATTTATCATATAGACAAATACAGCAATGAATTAAGAGTGATAAGAGTGATAAAGTTGATATGGTTAGTTATTTATCAAACTACTAGATTAACTATATAGGGAAATAAAATTGAACAAGTAAAACGGAAGAAGGAATGAATAAATAAAATAGACTGAATTGATATAAGAGTTATTGTTAAACGTTCTTTTCTACTTCAAACGTTCCTTTTTAATAATTTTAAAATTCATTACGAAATTTAAAATGAATTTCTATCTTTACTCCTTTCAGTTATCCTAAATCTAACAAAACAATTTCTGAATAATCTACGATAAACAAAATTCAGGTCAAAATTCTAAGCTTCCGCAAAAATTAGAAAAATAGCAGTTAGTTCGGACTTCGGATAACAGGGATAATGATGAGGACAGCAATGGAAAGCTGTCATTATCGTTGTTGGCTGTCACTATCATTGATGGAACATGTAACAACGATAACGCCCCTTCTGATCAAATAAACTATTGAGTACACAGCTTGCATATATTTAACTTATTCCTTATATATATATTAATTCTATCTGTATTATTTTACCTGTCAGAGCATAGTTATATTCTGCCACTGTCATAATATACACTTTCCATCATTAAAAAGTTATGGTTATATCCAACATGAAACGCTTTCATTAATTTATCTCAACATATTCTAAAGCGCCAATTAAATGAAATTCATTCATTTATATTAGCAGGAGAAATTCTCGCCATCTATTGCTCTCTTTCCCTTCCTCTCCCTCCCTCTCTCTCTCTCTCTCTGAGTCAATTTTCATTAATGCATTATCAAAAATCAGAAATAATTCAGATCATTCAACTGTATGAAAACTGTAGTAGAAGGTGAAAGGTCAAATGATTAAAATACGAAATTTCTTGAACTTTCTGACAAATATGCAACAACGGGTGGAAAGTAAAAAGCAAAACAAAGTATGAAATTGATGATAACGAAGAAATTGAACTATGCTATAATTTTATCCTTCTATCAGAGAAGGAATAGATGAGATCCTCAATTTGTGCAGTAATTGAATTTGAATACAATTAGCTGATCCATTTGCAATATGCGCTTATTACCATCTGCGCAATTGTAGAAATTCAATTTAAAAAGAAACTTTAAAAATAATGCTGATGTCATTTCAAACCCTTTAGTCATTATTATTATTTATTTATTCATTATCATTATTATTATTGTTTATCCAGTCACTCATTGTTATTTATTTACTTATTATCATTTATTTATTTATTTATTTATTTATTTATTTATTTATTTATTCGTTTATTTATTAATTTGCTTATTTATTTATTCATTTATTTATTTATTTAATTAATTACCTTATTTAATTTATTTATTATTATTGCTATTATTATTGCCATTACTATTATTATTAATACTACGATTATTGTTACCAGCCAAAACGCACTAACTATTTAATGGATTTATTTGAAGTGGTTTCGAATAAAATTAAATTCAATTTTGATACGACTCTTCTACATTATAATGAAATAGATATCATCAAATATTGGTCATTTAAATTTAATAACGGACCAAGTATATATTAAAAAGATTTCCATTTGCTTTTCTTCAACAAATTCCTCCATCTTATTAGTATTTCGATTAGCATTTTATGACAAAACAATATATTGAATAATTTAAAGTTCATTGTTTCTACATTTTACTCATAAATAACTGACTAGAAGAAGTTTGGAAGTTTAAGGTACTAATTATCCAATAAAAGGTAATTAAGCTAAAGCAGCTTGATTACATTGAAGTAATTTAATTACCTTAGATATATTCCATCCTGCAAAAGCTTTAATGATGAAAATGTTTCATTAATGATTCCAAATTTATGGCAATCGAAGAAGAGAGGATAGAAAATGAAATGAAATTTAATGCTCTCAAAATAAAAGTTTAAAAGCTTAGAAGATATATAATTAATAATTAATGCAATTTTTAAGTTACCATATTTCTCCTTTTATTATCATCAGAAGTAGCTGTTATCATTTCACGAAGTAGCTGTTATCATTTACATAAACAACGATACTTTCATATTTTACATTGCAGTAAAAAATTTATTCATCTCTTCTTGGCCATAAAATCTACATTCTTCTTGGCTATAAAATATTGCATTCTTTTTGGCCATAAAACATTATAATGAAATTTAATGATAAGTTATTTGATAAAATAAAGTATGTGCATAAAATTTATTTTGAATTTAATTTTCCTTCCTCAAACAATTTACGATAATTTTAAAGCGTCGTAAGACACAAATGTAAACTTAATCAAATAGCGTAACAACTAAACTATTCGTTTTCTTTTCTTCATCCAAAGAAAATAAAGCGGATTCTGAATGAAAAAAATCAAAGATGAAGTAAAATTTGAGAAAAGAAATTTTGAAGAAGTAAGCTAGCTGCCAACAAATAGTTCCTATGATGAAATATATGAACAAATTTTTAATTTTAAATAATAATTATATAAATTAGATATCTGCTAGTTAACCTCTGACCGTAATTGTTATTATTTGAAAGCTAGAGATTTATAATTTAAAATAGGATTAAATCATATCCGTGCAAATCATATGATGCCATCAAAATGATCAAGCGTAGAATTTTATCCTTTCAGATATGCTTGTTTTTCTTTTCATATCGTTGTGATTTCATTATTTTAAGGAAGAGGATATGAAGTAGAATTCGTAAATGATGGCAGAAGTTTTCTCGGAATTCGCGGAATAAATCTGGATAATAAAATCATTTTATTTTTCATGACAGATTTGTTACCAGTTTAAAATTCAAACATTGATAATAATGCGAATTCGTACATGATAACAGATATTTTCTCAGAATTCGTGGGATAAATTTAAGTAAATTTACCTGATGAAATCATTTCATTTTTCATGAATGATTTTTTGGGTTATTTTAAAATTTATACATTGATAATAATAGATAATGAATAATTAACAAAATTTCTTCATTAACATTTACCTTTACTATCAAATTATGCAATATCATTTGTAATATAAAATTTAGGAAGTACACTTCGATAGAAAATAAATTAGACTAATTTTATTTATTCTGCAAATTAACCTTTCGATATTAATCTTTGTCAAAAATTAAAATTCATATAAAGAAGTAAACAACGATTCATATTTCCCATTGTATTTTATTTATGCTATAAGTATTTTACTTAAATTAACCTTTCTATTAATTATTATTTCATAATTAAACATATTCTAATTTTTGTAATATCTGTCAATGTAAATTGATTCTTTAATTTTCGAACATTAAAATTATAATGAAATCTTATCAAATATGTAAATGTACACATTCATTAAGGATGTTATGTATGATATATATTCATTAAGAATGATATATATATATATTTTATTTTATAAATATAGTTAAATCAATAGGAATGAAATTATTCCAATATATGATAGCAATATTAAGAAGTATCAAAATTTATTTTTCTTCATTTATTTGACGATAATATCGACAAACAATTGTTAACGTTGATACGCAAATAATTACGCTAACAATAAAGATCGATGTTGCACTAACCATATTTGTTGCATTGCCTAAAATGCATAATTCAAATATTTAAATCATCTAAGGATTATATAAAATTTCTTTCAAATTTTAAACAAAATTATTAACACATAGATAAGCAAGCACATATACATACCTAAACAATTTATTGATTGATTCCCGAGTAATCACGGTGAATATTTCCTGGTTATTTTGTTAGACTTAATCTTAACTCATCCAAGCTTTTCCGATATTTTTCTTGATTATTTAAGAAATCAACCTTAGCTAATATTCATGTTATCATCCGTTATCAATTAGCTTACCTTTACATTCTGATTTAGCCATGCAATTTATATAGTAGAATATATTGGATACAATAATCAATGGTAGTAAAATTGTCTGAAAATTATGAATGTTCATTAAATATTTATAAAGATGATTAGATCACAGAAATAAATCAATATAATCTTTCTTTTTGTTGCTTTTGATGAGATTGATACATATAAATATCGTTGGAGTAAATAAATATGAAAATTAAAGCAAATCCCTTCATTTCCTATTTCTCATCGATCGCTTCTTATCATTAAATTCTTAGGATAAGTTTGATAATAATTGTCACTGTTATAAATGAGAGGGATAATTTTGATAAATAAATGATACTAAAATTTCTCTCGCTCTCAATCATTTAATAATGATATCAGTAGTTATAATTATCATCAATCTCTTCTTATCACTAAATTTTTAGGATAAGTTTGATACATCAAAGGATAACGATTTTCAGTGTCATAAATGAGAAACATAATTTTGATAAATAAATGATACTAAAATTTATTTCTCTCTTAATCATTTAATAATGAATATCAGTAGTTATAATTATAGAATGAATATTTTAATAGAGTTATTAATTAACAAGATAATTAATGATTATTTGTTTTTGATCATAAAATGTAGTGAATCAAATAAATTGAAAAAAACTAACAAGAATAATTAAAAGTGGACAGAGAAGACATGAATTATCCAAACATGTTGCAACAAAGCCAAGAATAGCTGCACTAAGAAATGTTACTGGTACACCAATAAGCAATACTCTATCAACAATCTTATCTGTTTTATCATAATTCTTTACGGCATGATAAACTTCCAAACTTCCAGCAATTATCATAACAGATACCACAAGATACATCCATATCTTTGTGATAATTCAATTTTAATTTTAATCTTTTGTTTTCAATAGAATATCATTCTGACGTAGTATTTTGTTATCATATCAACGATAAATATATGAGTATTCTTTACCTGTGAAGTGTAAATATTTCAGATAATTCTTATCAATTAAGATTAGATGATTCAAATTATAGCAATTAATATGTCTCATTAAAAACTTTTTATTACTAATTAGCAATTATGTCATCACAATATGATATACTGTTCGGATAATTTGTTCATCTTCAAGCTTATTATAAAATATTGAGGCATAAAATAAATAATTTCGATTATATCCCTGAAATTAGGCCAACCATTTTTTATGGTTGAAATTAGGCCAATCACAAAAAATGGCTAGCCTAATTTCAAGGATATAAATCCTCGAAGTTATACTTCACCGTTTTAATTTTTTATTTGTTGCAGAATTCATATAAGAAAAGTTACCTTAACATTACAGCCTAAGAATGTGATTTCAGCCATTCCTGTAACAGATAAATTCACTTAAATTAATTAAAATTTCAATGTGAAATTAAATCGAGGAAAAAAAAAAAGAAAATTTAAAAGGTAAAATCGAAAGGTGAACTTTTGTATATATAGAGATAGGTGGAGAGAGAGAGAAAAAAAAAGAGACTCTCTAAAACAACCGCCTAAAATTGCTTCCCATGAAACATACAATGAAAAGATAACTGTAATTTAGTGATGAATATAGTATCTTGATCGGAAATTATTTTTCTTTGCTGTAATTTGCATAAAAAAGGTAATTGTAATCAATTCTGATTCAGTAATCAATTCCCACACTTTATGATTATGTTAACAAAGCAGTGACAGTACAGTGTAAGACATAATTTGCCCATGCTTAGATGAATAATTAATTCTTCATGCTCTGTCGAAGGTTATAAAATGCGAGCTGCTAATGATCTGATTGCAGAAAAAGTGACGATGATAACTGGAACCGAAATTTCCTGCAGATAGTCTAACTGCAGTGGTCATTTGTTAGGTGCTCGCAATTAAAGTGATTTTAATTTTCTAGCACGAATTACTCATGTAATGTAAGCTTGATGAATTATATAAATTTTTTAATTCTGAAATGGCAAGAGATCATCGAAACCACTAAAATTCAATAGGTAAATAACACAGAAAATCGAAAAAAAATTTATTATTCAAAACAAACAATAAAATGGAAATTGGTTCAATATTAACAACAGATTAACGTATTTTGGATGAATATCGGTCGGCGGCAGCTTTTAATTTCATTTGTAATTCGCTAGTTTTCACCAGAGCCAAAGGTGTCTGTTTTTCCTAAAAAAGAAGGAATTTATGCATTTCCCATGTAACCAATCGAAAATCAATAGTATATGATCGAAGGAAATATCATTTATTCCCCAAAACTATGAAAATAATACTAACTTACCGAACTCCTAAAATGGGCTTAAAAATAAGCAAAACCACTCTGCTTAATCCTCCAAATGATTTGGATAAGAAAATTCAGATAATGTAAATAATGACGATAAAAATTCGAACAGTTTGAATTTGACTTCAGGAGCGTTTAATTTGCAGATATTTGAAATACAGAAAAAATTTTAAGAGTTTAAAATATACCTTATTTTGGAAATACAAATCTGCACCATGTTCTGCCAGCAGTATGGCAATGTCTTCTCGTTGTTCCTCCACTGCCAAGTGTCTGTAATTTATCTCGATGTTCGTTATTAGTTCCCATAAACCTTCATATTTAGTGTAATAAATGCAAATAACACTACCCCAATCCATCAGTACAATCGAGATAAACAAGAGAGTGAAAATAAAAACTGAAAAGGCCTCTCTAAGGTATTGAAATTTCTTCCAAGACATTCCAAACCAATATGAAAAGGCGCATTTTCATTTATATAAAGTGTGAATATCATAAAAGTGAGAAACCGTTTGATGGTGAAACGAGGATACCCAGAAAGAGCGGCTAAGTATGCATATGTAAATAAGGGGGATTATATGGATAGAGAATTTCTGGCCTAATGATTTGGGAAAAGATTGAACTAAGAAAGAAATGCAATCGTTTCAAAATGTCTTTAGAACAAAATATTTGTTAGAAATAAAGTAAAAGAAAAAAAGCAAGTAGAAATAAACTTATTATTTCAGTTCTAATTTCAGTTTTAAGTAGCATGCTAAAAATTAATCAGAGCCTTTTGGCTTTAAATGCATTCGCCAAACTTACAGTGCTGTGCAACCAGCAGAATCGGTGAGATTAATTCTTAAGTTTGGTTCGTTCAATAAAATAGGTACAATCTAAAAACAATCGTTTTATTAATATAATGAATATGGTCACTTATGGTTCAGTGAAGTTTGTATATCCTTACACAACAACATTGCTAACCTTTTCGTGACCTTGAGAAGCTGCTCGATGTAATGGTGTTGCGTGATAACTGTCTTGTGCATTCACATTTGCACCATTTTTCAATAAAATTGTCGTAATCTTAAATATTCAAGTTACAAATTCAATTCCATAACTTAAATTTAACTTATGGGAAGCAAAACTTTTTACTAAACGACTGAAATAATACAGTTACTGCATTCCAAATACTACCTGCGGTCTATTTTTACTTGCAGCATAATGCAAAGCAGTTTGTTTGTTGTTATTTGGCGTATTAACATTCACCAAGGGAAGGCTGATCAGATACCGAACCACTTCTAATCGTCCAGCTGAGCATGCAATCATCAGCGGTGTCCAGCCCATCTGCAATTTTCAATACATTCCGATTTTCTCTAATCACAGCACTTGTGAGCATAGCAGATGAATCACAAATGAGAGATAATATTTAAGTAAGACAATTTATTTACAATTTCGAGTGAATTAAATTATATATGTGAGTCTGCTCCAGAGAACTTGACTTTCATATATGCATATTCAGTAGTGTAACGATATTTAACAAAAAATAAATATTAACTTCCATGATTTGAGTCTTACGTCATCTGAAGCTATAGCATCATCTTCGTTTTGCGATATGCAGAATTGTACGATCTCTAAACAACCACCACTTGCTGCCCAATGAATTGCTATTCGGCCAGACTGAAATAAGCTTAAATAAACATAACTTACCAATTAGAAATGACTTAGTAAAATAGCATTGACAGATAACAGAAATTCTGAATTTAGAGCCTCGGATTTCATTTTTGTAGAGCTGGATAAGCTAATATCAAATTCTCCCCCATAACAATCTCAATAGATAAACTCAAATCATATATGAGAAACCACTTACATCATCCTTCCCAGATCTTAACGTATCGTACTTCTGTAGCAACCGCTTCGCATCTTCTGCCCTATTCTTACGCAACGATTCGATGAGTTCTGCTCGCGCCGTTTCCAACGTTTTTGCGGGTTTTTCATCCATTAGTTTGCTTAAGAAAACGATTTAACAGTAATATGACAGAAGTGCCATGTCATCAATTTACAAATTCTTCCAGTAATATGCATTTTTCTTCTCTTTGTAAATTAAAACCAGTTTTATTCCATCTTGAGCTAAGATATATCAGTGTAGCTACTGAGACCAATAAAAATTGCGCATGTCAGCTACATGGGAAAATAGGAAAATAGAAGTTTTATTCACAGAGAATAATACCAGAATCAGTTCATTCGGCCCGAAAAGTATATCACCGTTACGAAAAATTATAAATATATATTTTAACATTGAGAAGTTCAAAAAATAATTGAAAGTACTCGTTTTCTTAATATATACAATATAACAACAACATATAATAGTAAGGCAAAAGTTATTAAAACTTTGTCTGTACATTCTCGACGACCATATTTCGATATCAGTTTTCCACCGCTCTACAATGGCAAATATGATCAGATCTTGGGTAAGCCTAATACATAGAAACAATGTTTAGGAAAATTAAAGCTGTCAGGTTTTATTAATATCCAACATTAGAAAATTGTAACGAACTAAATCTTTCAACCAGCAATTTTCTACTCAAACTTTTTATGAAGGTTTGAAGTCATTACTTGTATGTAAGCGCCCATTGATGAATATTCAGATTCTGTATCTTTAAGAAGAAATGAGGAATGAATTAATGTCGAGGTTGTGTCTTCGGAGAGCTTCAACTGGTCGCTCATTTTTGTGACCAATGACGCAAGACTTTCGGTTGCCTCAAAACAAACTCTTAATTTAGAAGGATATAAACTTTCACAGTTTGTCTAAAATTTCAGATTCTGACATAAAACTCACGAACATGAATAACTAAACTATAACAATACTTAACTTTTTGAAAGGTTTAAACATTGATTTTCCTACAACTAGCTAAACAAAAGATCAAACATTTAATAAATACTTTCAATGTTCGCGTTTTCAAGTTTTCCGCTCGTTTTTTACGATTTCTAAATTCAATATCCCCAGAATCATCATCACCTTGCAATAAATAATTTCGCGACTGTTCTTCTATAACATTTTTTTCACAGATATATTGATTTATAAAAAAATAAACTCTCACTCATCCAAAATAATTTAAGAACTCAAAACTTCCGGAAAAAAAGATCACCCACCCATAACTTTCAAAAACTCTAAAATTGCTTGACGAAGCATTTGGCGATTCTTATCTAATTCACTCCGATGTTCTTTCACTTGGGCCAATAACTCGACACGATCATTTCGAAAACTTATCTAAATATGCATATCTCTGGATAATTATATTCAGAAAAATGATACACAAATGAACACAAATTTTATGTAGTGTGGCAAAAGACAGATCACCTTGTTTGCGAATTTCTCTAAGGCATCAATTAGGTGAGCAAGTTTGGCCATTTCATCTTTAATGTGTCGAGTAAATTGAGCTATTTCTTTCTGTGATATGGATTTCTGCTGCCTGAAAAAATAAGACATAGAAAATAACCGTGTCGCAAAAAGTATGAATTATATTGAGCAAACTACAAATAAGTCTCAGAATCTTCTCAGTCCCAGTTTCATAATTTTATTTCGTTAATTAACAAATATATAAAATAAAAAACTAATAAAAGACTACCAAAGACTAGTATATAAAATTAATCAAAGGCTGTTCACAAGATCAATACAAATTCTTGAAATATGAGGCCCTATGTCAGATCCAAATTATACTGATTCAAGCAAACCGCGCTTCACTAATAAAGACTAACCTAATCTCTTCGATATGGTTTTTCACAGCAATATCAGCCTTCAGGATATCTTGTTGACAAACTTGTAACTGCACCAGATTCAAATTTTGCATTCCTCTTTAACACTTTCCAGGAACAGAATACAGTTTATTTTATTTGTACAAAATTTGTACGAAATTAGAATACTAGATCGAGTAGCAAGAAATTTATTTCGTCAGTCTTTAAGCTATATTAACTGCAATTACAATTTAATTAACTGCAGTTACAATTTAAGCAATCAAGATGTATGACATGAAAAAAAAACTTCTGAATCTTTTTTTGAAAATTTTCATTCCCTTATCCTTCTTTTGCTAGGCAACTTATAAATAACAACATCACTCAGCCTCAAATATATCATTTTCTAGATTTCGCCAACGGAGAGCTTGCAAGTTACTTTCTAATAAACAATTGTTAACAGAGAAAATGGGAGTTAACCAGAAGAATGAATCAAAGATATGCAACTGGATATTCTACTATTTATTCAATTTCTATAATTTTGCAAATTTTCACTACATATTTATGATCATACAACGAATAGAGATTTCTATATACATCGCCGACAATGATTAAAACAAATTACACTTCGTAACCATATTGTCTCATGCATTTCTTGTGCGCTTCTATCAATTCTCCGCAATGTTCTTCACCAAATAAGATCATACATTCATCTCTGGCCTGCAATTATTCGAACTAAAGAAGATTTATGAAGAGACTACCATTTTCAAGGTCGTCCGGCTATATAACATTATTAGTTGATTAATAATATTGCGAATTAAATCTGGTAGAGACTCCTTGAAGTGTTTCATATCACTTCAAAATGTTAATTTTAGATTTTTCCATTTGACAGATTTGTTTTACAAATTCTTTTTATGCCTACAAATTCTATAAATTTTTATTAGAATCAAATTTCCGTTACATTAATTTATAAAGAGTAGCTAACTTATTCTCTTCCTACATTCAGCTCTGCAAAATAACTGCATTGAAATGTGCCTCGTCAATTAAACAAATGCTATGTCCGTGAAATATGTAACAGTAGAAACTTAAGAATTGTTCATACATCGGACTATGTAAATTAACCTTTTTAGTTTCTGGACAAGCACAACATGGCTTAGGTTTTTTTAGATCATTATCCTTCGATGATATCGAACATCCTTTACCGTCACTCATCTCTAAAATAAGATTGAAGTAAAAGTCCCAGTTGAACTAATTTTCATTCGTGCATAAATAAGTCATAGTAAATTAATTGGAGCCAAATACATTTCTTGTTAACATTTTGTCCAAAGAATGCATGAATTATTTAGAAAATGCTCTGCAAATAAGAATAATCTATAAGAATAGGAGTGCATGAGTTAAATCCTCAAAAGAGGCTGAAAAAACGCTTCTAACTGCACGAATCCCTGTCTTATTTTCCACACAACAATTTCAACTGCAAATTTCTGAAATTCGGTTGAAAAAGCAGTAAGCTGTTCATGGTGTGAGCAGAAATTTTTCAAAGAAAAAGAAATTTGCTTAAGCATTTATTTATGTAGTCATGCAAAAACATAGAGGCAATGAAAGAAATCAGAAAAAACATTAATATGAACTGATCAGTCCTTAAACTGCTGAAAATCCTAACAACGCGAAACGGAGGTTCGGAAACATCAAATGCTAGGTAATCTATGAATATAAAAGAGGAAACAAGAAGAGGGATTCTGGTGGCATCGGATCAGAAAATTTGCCTTGAAGCAAAAGTATTAAACAGCCGAAAAATTGGACAATAATTACAAAAGTAACCTGATTATTTTCCGAAAACGATATCAATATCAATGATTTAGAGTAATATTCTAACATGAAAATATAGATGTTTTAATATATGTCTGCCTTATTTCAGTAAAGAGATAAATGAATAAGCCAATAATTTAATTGGTTGCTTACAATTGCTAAAAAAAAGTTCATCTAGACAGATAATATCAGAACAACATTAAGAAAGACTTTCGAGGATTACACTCTCTTGAAAAAAAAACAACACAAGTGGAACAGACAGCAATTAAATTTGCAATTTTTAGTAGCACAAGACAATACATTTCCGGAAAATAGAAACACGATAAAAATGTCAGCTTGTAGCGTACGAAATGGTAAGAAGAAATATGAAGTCCCGTACCGAAACGAAAAGTTACTCATCAGCTATTTGAGGTTCAATGATAGTTTTCACGTAGAAGAACGTACAGAGAGTGTTTATAAAAATTTTAATAAAATCTTGGAAAATATTATTATGAAAATGATAACAAAACCAAAATTATCGATTTTTATCTTGTGTTGCAAATCCAAACCAGGAATTTTTCCCTGTCAAGACGATACCATCAATTTCGTTCCACCTAAAAATGAGTTCAACAAAAGTGGAATCAAAATTCAGATTCTACATTTCAAGTTCAATTATCCTATTAATGTTTAAAGGCTAATTTAAAACCTAAACTTCAGAACATCCTTTAAAACAAAGAAATAAAATTCGGCCCTTATATGAAATTTAAGTTTAAAATTAAACATAACGCAAACATCGTGCAACGTTGTAACATTCATAAACAGACCGCCTTCAAAATTTATGAAAGAAAAAATGATTGAAGATAATTATTTTGGAGATGAAAGATGAAAACGACCTGCCTAACTGTACTGCATAATACATGATAAAAAATATAACTTCATCCAAAAACATAATCAGTGGCTCTCGATAAATCCCACCAATTACAGCTCAATGCCGAAATAGCATCCTCCTGTAAGACTTGTAATCAATAAGAAAAACAAATTCAAGGCATGAAAACCTGAACTTTAGACTTTTTTATTTTGACTGCTTCAACTCTTGCAAATTTAACCTGTTTGACTCCCATATCCTTCAGTTTGTCGATTTTGTTCCAGAACTCGTCGTCCCGTTTGCCTTCGGCTTTGGCATAATGCTGTGCCCAAAATCGCGCTGTTCGCTAAATTTAACAATTTACATATCCGAATTAAAAAATCAACCAAAAGAAATAATTATTAGTCTAACTTTGTAAAGTTGTGCATTATCCATGTACTGCCTGGCAACAACAGCATCCTGTGGGTCATTCGGTTCTGGCAAAGTTAACAGTGCCTGGATACTCAGCAACACTGTACGCAAAGTTAGGGAAGCGGCCCTGAAAAAAGCTGAAATATGTGAAACGAAAACTTGAAATAATAAAGCGCCAATCGAAAAATCAATTTTTATCAATAAACATATTTACAAAACCGCTGAAGTTGCGAATAAATCCAAAGAATTTCACTTCTCTAATTTAAAATTTTTTTCGTGGAAAAAAAAAGACGGCAAAATTTTCGCATTCAAGAACTTACCACTGCTCTTTTAATATATCAAGACAAATCGTCCCAGTTTGTGAGCTGATATTTGGATGCCAAATTTTTGTGATAAATTTGCACTAGAAACAAATGCCATATATTTATTAAACATTTTTGCGTTCTTAGCAAATTTTTGAAACTAATCCAATGAAAAAATAAGAAAACTTTAGTGATCGGTGGGTTAAATGAAGAAAAAACAATCGGGTGCTCTGGTGGAAAGTAAAGCACAGGACTGTTTTTTACTGGAAAGTAAAAATAGAATTGAATGCTTCTAAACGTATAAATCGTCATTGACGAAACAATCAGATTACTTCAGGAGAAAAAAGAGGAATTCAAGACACATAAATAATTTTTGACTTTCCAAGAAATACTCACTATAGGTGGCTGGAAGGGATATTCGTCTGGAATTGTGATATCCAAAGCGTAAGTACCACCTTCGTACGGACTATCTGGTGGGCCTCGTATCTCCCCACGTATTTTTGTAAGCGAGTCATTACGAATTTCAATCATAACGCCTGTTTCAGCTAGCTGCAAAGTCTTTTTGTAAACCAACAAAATTCTTCTTTATAATCTCAAGAAAATATCAAAAAAATTACAATCGTTTTTTGTTTTAAATAACGATTTAATGCATCGTTTCTTCAGTTACTCAAACTATTATATCTTCATACACAGAAATCAAATGGAAGGTGTTAATTTTCAGGTTGAAAATATTGACATATATATATATATATATATATTGAAAAATGAGGCAAACCTCTTTATTAGTGATGATTTCTTTGCATTCTCGTTGTACGCGCGAGAAAGCGATATTCTGAGACATGGTGATAATGGCCTAGTTTGGATCGATTAACTGAAAACCAACGTTTCTAAAATCAAGTACTTCAAACAGAAATTATTTTGACGATGCGAAATTGGCCTAGATAGGTTTAGGAAAAATGAAAAACTTGCAGCCAATTCTTCCTACTGATAATTAAAGATTTCTTCCCGTCATTGTAGCAGTCACATTCTTCCCATCACTGTAGCACTTAATTACGGTATCTTTAAGGTCCTGCCCAAATGCGGTTTATCGTACATCGAACAATTGGACGTCAAACATTTTACCAGCACACTGAATTAACTTAAGCTTTATATTTTCACGAAAGTGTCGTAATTTTTCACAAGGCCGCGAGACAGTTGTGAAATGAAAGTGTTGAAATTTGTATAAGAAATTAGTGTAGTTGCAGTGCTCATTGAATTTATTCCGGGTAACTTTATTTACTTGTTATGCTAATTCCGGATGTTATTTATTGTCATCCTGGACAGCGTTGTTTACTTGTTATGCTAATTTCGAGTAACGTTATTATGCTAATTTCGGATGAAACTGTTTATTTGTTGAATCGATCCCCGTTGGTGTTATTTTTTGCTTTTTAGTTGATTTCAGGTGATTTTGTATACTTGTTAAGTTATTTCCAAATTAGGATGGGCAAGTCAACGAGGAAGAAGGGGACAGGTTATACAAAGAAAGAACGAGAACGGGGAGCGTTCGAGAAGTCAAATCCGCAAACGAAGTGTTGGATATTTGGTGTTACACTCACGGGTTCGTAATATGCTTACTTATTCCATGGGTTTATTAAAGGCTAAGTATGGTGGCAGTGATCTTTGATATTTTGAAGTTACATGAAATGCTAAACTGATGTTGATTGCGGAAGGCTGTACTTAATCATCCACAATTATTTATATAATTGTAACTTCGAAACAAAAAACTTCATCAATATGGTGCTGTTGTAGGTATGACTAACCTTGTGCAAGTTATATATAAAAGCGCTATTGTTCGTCGTTCTCACATATTTACATAAGCTTTATTTGGTCGTATTCTATTAGTTTTTATCGATAGAAATCTATGTGGCGAAAGAATATTTTTTGTCTTATAATGTTTCGAAAATTTTCATGGATTACGAAAATTTTCATGGAAAATTTTTCGAAAAATTCTGCACTTGGAATTTTTTCTTTTTGATTGAATTTTATGATAGGCTGCGCTAAGGTAGGCATTAATGACAATTTTTCATATTTATGCAGATTTTAATAATTATTATGTATCAAATACTTTTATACAGTAGTAACATTAAACGACGGTATTATTAACAAATTTGAATTTCACGACGGCTTCAGCATTACCATTCATATCTGAAAACTAGTTTTTATTTTGTTTGATAGCAGAAAAGTCCACAACATCGTAGAGAAGCTGTTAGGGGATCTCTGTTGTAATCTTCTCTTTAAAAACTTCAAGAAACAGTATTAATCAGTAGCTTCAAGCTACATTTTTCATGAATCGAGACTTTTGAATACACAGTTTGTAGCAAAAATACATCTTAAAACTCTTGAAATGAACCATTCTGCTCCTGAAAACGTTTGGCACATCTAACATCTCGGAAGCCTCTGTTTGGAAAAAAACACCTGCCTTTCCTTCGTCTTCTTGATGCTTGGATTGTAACATCCAGCGAAGGTCCTATTCATCCGTCGGAAGAATAGTTCAATTTCCTAAATTTTCACTACTAATTATAAAACCTAGTTTCAACGAATTTGTGCAAAATTTTATCAGAAAAATGAATAACGCATCAACCTGCTGTTTTGCGAGACTTGTTTTCTCAATGTTATCGCGATAGAAATCCTTGATTTTATCAATTAACTCAAGCCTTCTTAATTTTTCCATTGCCCTACAATTATTTTTTTTACGAAAACTTTATATATATATATATTGCAGTAATGATATTTATCTTGGTACCTTACTGATCTTTCTAATGGACAATTTAAATTTATTTGAATTCCAAAGATTTTATTAGAATTTTTATTATAATTGGTTTTAAAGTTACAGTAACCTTCTTTGTGCTTGACTTAAACTATGGATTATTTCTTTTAGAGCTTCGGGCACATTATTTTCATTGTTCCATTTGTCAAATTCCATGTTCATTTCTGAGTCGTCATCTAGTTTGTTTTTAATAAAATCATTGACAAGCATGGGTTCATTGTTATCGGTAGCCTGCTGCAGATGTTCCAACTCAGTCTCACCACAGCGATCCAGTACTGCTCGAACGCATTTAGGCTCATTAGCATAGCATTCAAATTTATCGTTCTTTCTACTGAAACAAATGAACAGTAAATTTCTTCATCGCAATTTCATCGTGCATGTTTTCTTGTCTAGGTAGTGTATTGTAGTGAGCCTAACAATGTTTGTAAACACATAGGCATCTGGAAGTTATAGGCAAAATAAAAACAAATTTGCTCATGAGCGTAGTTTTTTTTGTTACTTGGATGAAGAAAAAAGCGAATTCTATCGAAGATTGAACCACAGAATAGATTGAATATCATGACTTGATGATTAACATAAATGTTCAATCCATATACAAAGATGGAGATGGAGCATCAAATTAGATGAGAAGCTGATGAGGTGCAGCACTGCTAAAAGTGTACTTAAAGTGTACCATAGCCAAAGCTCGCATTATAGAGAAATGAATAGATGATGATACAAATGAATTTGGCATGTTATTATGATTTCAGACCTTAGGCTTATAAAGACTTAGTATTTTGCTATTAAATGATGCATTTTTTGTTAAGTAGGTAATAGGTAAATTTTGAATGGACTTTCAAAAATAGAAAAACATTTTTGTACTTTTGCTATTCTTTGAACGATCTTTTCTCTTAAATATTTCCCAGATTTTTGGAGCGAATTTCTAAAGACGTACTCAAACCATTTCCTGATTATATTCCAGAGCCAAATGAGAATATTTTTTTCTGCTTCTTTCTTTGCACGTTTCTCGCTGAAGTATTCTAAAATGGCATATTGGTCGATTTGCGGTAATTCTCGTTCAACTTTTGTGTTCCACAGAGCTTGAATAATGCTATATATGGTAGCATTCTGAAATTGAAATCATTAATTCTTCGTGAAATATGCTGAGGCATTAATGAGATAACATAAGAGTTTAGGAGGAAGCAGAAAAGAAAAAAATAAAGAGGTTTACTCGGTATGCTTCAACATATTTAAATTGTTCTTGCGTGAAATTCAGCGGTACAGCTGCGTTCGAGAAGGTTTCACCAATGTCAGCACCAAAATTTCCTGGCTCTCTTTGTGAACCATTTACGAAACTCTTCAGTGGTTTATCTTTTGCTTGAAACAACTGTAAATTCAAATTGAAAACTAATTTCTTAACTTGATTAAGTCGAAAAGGGATTTTGTAAAGAATGATGTGGTGGACTTTTATACTGCACTGCATTAAAGCTATCCAATTTTAAAGCACCAAAACAACTTAAGTAATTAAGGAAGAATGCTAGATTCTTAAGTAATACGCTTACTAAACTTTTAATCTGCGTAATATCTTTTTTTTAGTTGAACTAAAATAAGTGCTGATGAAGGATTATTTGTTAAAAGTGCAGAAGGAATGTGGGATGAGATACTTTTGTCGTGGTGCAGATTGAAACAATGTATCATAAATACGTAAACATCTTTCTTCTCCATTCTGTTCTATGATAGTCCTAAGAATAAACATTATTTTGACAAGACTTCATTACTACTTACTTCAGCCCGTTTACGGTCAATCATGACTTTGAGAGAAGCGTAATTCTTTTCACACAGATACCTATCCAATATTTCACTTTCTGTACTGCTTAAATTATTTAACAAATGGAAGATCAAATTTGATGAGCTGATAATTGTATCGTTGTTCAAATGTTCCTCCTTCACAATGCTTTCAACTGATGATGTTGTTGTCACTGCAATTAAACTGACGACGGATTTAATTTGTACATAAAAATTCAACTCAAAAATTTAAGCTGCTTATAGATTACCGTTCTTTAGTTTACTTTTTTACTTAGAAGATTGACTTTTATTCATTTTCCTTTTTTTATGCTTACTTTGCTCATTTTTCTTTTCTTAAGTCTTAAACTCCAACTAAATCTTATTTTTCACTTTGTTTTTACTTTGTATTTAGAAAAAACTTGTTGAGTGAGATCGATCATTCCTTATGTTTGAGTGCTGCAATTTTCGCAAAGATATTAAACCGATTTCGGAAAGTTTTTCTAAGAATAATGAATTGATTTGAGGAAGTGAGTGACACATATATGAGGTATGAAAGTAATTTAATATAATGTTACTCAAAGGGAGGATATGTTGACAGATTCATGCTTTTCACTGTAACTATTATTTTCACTTCAGGTTACACAGCTCATTCTTTTTCCTCATTAGAAATTATAAAGCGCGCTTTACTGTTAACTTTTTTTGAAAAAGTAAGACGTGGTGCTAGCAAAGTGATTGGGAGCGAATGCATGCTCTAAAGATTTTATTAGCTACTTAAATTATATTATCTCCATTCAGGAAGTGAAATAGACAACCCACTACTTATTATAATAGTTTTAATGGAATATTCCGTATTTAATTTTCTAGTAATTTTAAAGATTTTTCTAAGTGCACTTTTCTAAATTTACTACATTCTGGATATAAAAAGATTTTAACTGTTTGTCAAGTTATTTCTATTAATCGATTTGGTTATTTACTGTTGGTTATTCGACTGTGTGATCTTCTCCTATGGGATTTTTTTCGGTTTTATGAAGCTTTTGTACATCTGTTTTGGTACATTTGAATATCAACCAACAAATGTCACAACCCGGATAGAATTTCTTTAGAATTAATTTTAGACTGTGTAAAATACTGCAACATACCCCAGAAATCAATCGTCCAGAAGACGCAGAAAATGATGATTCTGCTATTGAATTCCATACAATGTGGGATGAAACTGAAATTTTTCAAAGAAAAACCAACAGACTCATTCTAATAAGCAATTTTGACTTATAAAATAATAAAATATTACCCCTTATAACTCTTTCTTCTGCGAATGAGTAGAACATTGAAACACTGAGTTACAGAGTGTAGAAATTAAAGTATTTCAAAAATTTAAATTCCAAATTAGGGCAAATCAATAAAGAATGGGTTAATATGATGACTATCCCGTAATATTTTAATGGTAAGAAAGTAACTGTTGTTGGAAAAATGATTTCGAGAGTAGCTTGAATTTAATTTTTTTTCACCAAATAGCAGTTTTCGCTCTTTTTTGATTTCAATTGAACATACCAGCAAAGTATAATGGTCGATAGACTTTGTGCTTTCTTAGAAATATCAAGTCTCAAAAGCATAAGTAAACATTTTCAGCGAATTCCGATGAAAAAATATCTGCAGAAACGTTTACATGAATTACTTCCAATTTGTTTCGTCCAGTTTTACTATCCAAAGTTCAAAGAAAAAATCCTCGATCCTGAAAGTAGTTAATTTTCGGTAATGCATGAGTGATAGACTGGTATACAGATAATCATTTGTGATTAGTTATTAAAGAGTGTGTATAATTACCGACTAACTGTCGGGGCAAATTTAAAACGATGATAATGACGAATTTAATGCGTAGGAAAATGAAATTTTGCTAATTTAAAATTTGCTCATAAAATATTACCAGAAGAAGGAGAATAAAAAGCTAACCATATTAGGTAATTAAAAGAGAAAATCCGATGAAGAAGCTTGATAAACTGTCATCAACCATCAGCAAGTAAAATTTAATTTTTTTTCATACCTAATAAACATAGTTTTCGAGACTAGTAGAAATTACAGTTTAAAAAAAGTTTGAACACCAATAACATTTAGAATCAAATGAAGTGAATTATGAGTTCTCTAGATAATTTCTCCTAATAAAAAGTTATCTAAGAAGGGAGGAATCATTAACAGCGCAAAATATAAAAACGTCCAATTTACTAAAACAATTAATGTGTGTATTATAAAAAATATTGGTTGTAAAGGTATCGAGAATCGTCACACTATGACCTTGACTTAATTTTTCTATTGCCGCTTATCTCCTCAGGATGATATAGACAAATGAATTATTTAATGTCTTATAAAATAATAATATGGAGATAGTTATATTCTTCGCAAAAAATATTACAAATAAATGGATGAAAACTGTCAGCTTCAATCAGTTCCAAAACTATATAAGATATTTATCTTATATATATATAGCAAGTGGCTAATTACGGCGTGACTTATTTATCGGAATATTATATTTATTTTATTCCAGCGAGTCTTCTTGGTTTGATTAACTGAACTTAACAGGCATTTTATTCTCTTACTTACTTTTTATTCTTATTAATGATAATATTTTCTATTTCATTAAATTAGCAAAATTTCATTTGCTTACACGATAAATTCATTATTTTCTAGTTCTTATCGATGTGTCACTAAATAAATGCCTGGAATGGGAAGTTGATTTCAACTTGTAGTAGATTTCGATGAAAGTGAAATAAATTATTAAAAAGAGAGTGAAAGGATTAGATTTGTTAATGTGGAGAAGGCATGAGGATCTGGAAGAGATTAATAACCTGGTTGTGCTTCATTAGTTTCTTTTGAGATTGCAACCGCAACTATTACTAAGATTTTCGATTTTTTCAATTTGGAATTCAATTTCAGCACTCATACCGGCAATATTAAATTATTCACATATCAATACTCTATTCGAAAATGATCGACATTTTTCCCATTTGGCCGATTTTGAACGTGAAATGGCTTACCGGACGGAAATGGTTAGTTTTTTCTTCACATTGACTGATAATACAATGTAGTGGTAATAATAGTATGTTGAGTAAATAGTTACTAGACAGTAAACATTAAAAAATATATTAAACAAATATCGAAAATAGACATTTCAAAAAAAAAAAAGGGTTGAACAAAAAGGACAATGGTCATTCTAAACTTATGGGTCACACAAAATTGAAGAAGTCCACAAAAAATGAATGATTATTTTGATGAGCTTCCAAATTAAAAAGTAAATATAGAAAAAAGCGATTAAGTAAACAAAGAACAAAATCTGGAAAGTAAATAATTTAGCGAATAAGTAAGTAATAGATATGTTTTAAACGATTTAGCTATTACTCATTTAATATTTGCTGCTCAAATGTAATTCGTTCTAAATTTTAATGTCTTTAGTGATAATTCATAAATATGTAAATAATAGTAGTAAGAATCAATTTTTGAAACTTTACAAATGAATTTTATATTGAAAAGATGAAATGGGAATATAATTTTGGATATGGATTTGAAAACGAACAATGGTTGTGTTAATCTACACATTTTGTAGATTACTGCGTCTGTCATGAATAAGAAAATCTTTGTTTCATTTAATGACAAAACAGGAACTAAGAGAATGAAGTCGAGGAAAATGGAAAGTATAATTTACAACTAGTAATAGATTAAATATTTTTTTCAAGATCATTCATTACGTGCTTTCTTTGCAGTGCTGAAGCTTTGTGTTCATATTCGTTAGTATTTGAAAACTAATTTTTTAAGACATGTTGCAGTAATAAATTTAAATTAACCATGCGAAATAGTTAAAGTAATGTATTGGAAGCTCTTATCAAGTTTTTTTCTAGAAGAAAAAGATGAAAGTATACCAAGGACTAGAAAGATTAACTTATTTGGGAAAAGTAAACGGTTGACTAGGCAATATAGGAATGTAAGCAAAGCTGATATCTGAGAAAGAAAACGAAATTAGTGAAAAGGAGTAAGTGAAGTAAGATAAGAAAGAGTTATGGGAAACAATTAATTTCTGAATTTTATTGCTTCATGAAAACTGAAACTATTCTTACAGCTCATATTGTTTGATAAAAGTGTCACTTTTGTCAATGATAATTTTGAATAGTAGAGTGGGGTAGTGCTGATTCAGTCATTAATCTTTGTAAATGTTTTATGACTGGAACAGAAGTATAGAAATGTTCGTGACATCCTTCCATCTATTACTTAGAAACTTTTTTCAGTTTACTTGTTGGAAGCACTTTGAATCCTTCCTTAGAAATTAGATGGTTTGGGTGTAGCCGTGTGTTGTGACTTGAAAATACTTCACACCGGATGAAAAATAAGACGAGAAAGAAGAGAGTAACGACGACATCTTTGAAAATAAAAAGTAGCAGTGACAATGATAATAACGATACTGATGATGAAAGAGATGTTTATTGTATTTTCATGAAGTGGTAATAGTTGTTTTCATGTATGATGAAAGAAAGGGAGGTACTAGTAGCAATGTTTAAAAATAGTGCAGAGAGCTTTGTTGTGACAGTTGTATATATATGTGTGTGTGTGTATGTATGTGTATGTGTATGTGTATTTGTGTGTGTATGTGTATATGTGTATGTGTATGTGTATGTGTATGTATATGTGTGATGATATACATTAAACGAGAGATTACTACTACCGGAGTATAAGAAACGATGGACATGATTGTTGTATAAAGAAAAGAGAAAGCATGTTTCTTCGACAAAGTGATAGTTGGTATCACTAACAATTATGGTTGTGCGGCATCAAATCGAGTTCTTTTTCGAGCTGCTGTAGCACTGACAAACCTGCCACCATCCCAAAAACTCTACATCTCCTTATAGTGTTGACTCTTCCGAATTCATCAAAAATGATGTGTAGTGTCAGTACATGATATGGGTGCCTTTACTCTTTCAACATATCATTCAATTCTGGCCTGATACATACTCTGGGAGCACAAACAGTAAACGGTTTTCCTTCTTTCCTTTTCTAACTTTCTTCATTCTCTCAGCTCTTCTCTCACATATTTCTTCTGTCGAGCACTGATGGGAGTGATGATGAGTAATAAAATTGTTCTGGAAATGAAGAGATTCTTATCGGCAGTGTCGATTGTTGTTTTTCCGGTCATCGTAACAACGAGAGAAATACGAAGAACAGCAGTTGATGTATCGCACACTATTGTTATTTATCCTAAATTTCTCTAGTTCATTGTTTAAGATTTGAGAAGACTGTACTGTAGGTCATAGCCTTGACCAATACCTGAACCGGATGTTATTTCGATCATCCGGCTTGGACTTTATGAGTGGGTTCAATTCGTAATTGCATTTTTATTGCTGTTATATGCTTTAAAAGGATTAACGGTTAAGATATATTCAAATGCAGACTGCTTTGACACTTGAATATGCTTGAAAAAAGATTTAAACAACAGCTTTCAATATTTGAAAAGAGGGCTTTCGCAGTAAATTGTAACTTCACATCACATTTAAATGGAAATTCGCAACGGCGGCAATCATATATGAATCATTCCTAATGTGACAAAATTTAGTGATGTTTGCTTAGAACACAGCGTATTTAGATGAAATCCAAACTTACTGAATGGTACCTATAAAATAATCATGTTATATACTAGTTAATAATTGTCCAGTGGTTTGCTTCACTTCATATGGCTGCTTTTTCATTTTCTGGAATATCTACATGAACTGTAACATAATAAAAATGAACATCGAGCACCTTAGGATGATTCTACGGTATAGCGAATTATGAAATGAGATTTGCCATCCCAGATGGAAATTTTGATTAGCTGGAATCGGCCTTATCACCGATGAATTAATCAGTGAGAATTGAAAACAATGCTGGAAAGATTCAGAAATGAGTGGATCATTTTGTCAGAATCTTGACAAATAGATTCTCTTAGGAATTGAATCTTTGGCTGTCGAATGTTAATCCCACAAATTAAATTTGTGATAATGTAACAAATAAAGATTATTTGGAAATCAGATGCATTAGTTGCATATTTATCATACTGGTATTAAAAAAGTTTAAAAATGATATTTTAAAACCAGAAGGAAATTTTGAATAATTTTCTTTCCCTTTTTGTGCTTTACTCATCAACCTAGAAGAAAAAGATCAACCTAAATAACCTGGATTTTTTTCTGATTTCTTCCTATCATAAATATTTTTTTACTATTCTTCTCGTGTTGATAACGATGATCTGTTATTTCAAAATATTTTATTGATTTCAAATGAGCTTTCTTTCTGCTTATTTTTCATTAGCAATTGAAACAGAATTTTGATTAAACTTTGATTTAAAATCTCAATAATAAAAAAATGCACTTCATCAGTGAATGAAGGAAGTATTAAAAACAATGATATCACTTTTAAAAAGCTGTGAATTATAAGTAACGAAGAAGTTTAATGAAAAAAAGAGGAAGATAGAAGATTAATTTTAACTAAAAACGGGAGGTGACGTATTTTTCGACAAAGTATTTTGAAATTAAGACAAATGTTCATTATCTTTTGTTTCAGCTTATCATTTATTTTTATCTTTTGTTTTCTAATTTCGTGACATTTTCTGAAGAAAAAATTGAGGAAAATTTTTTTTATATTTGAATTCACGGTTTTCTTAAATTCTTTTTATATAATCATGCGACGACGTGTGATTTAATGAAAATATTTCATAACATCTGAAATTTCTAAATAAAAAATTGGTAGTTTTCCGAAATGGATTTGGCCTTTTAGTATAACCTATCATTAAAACACTGCTTCCGTTTCATTTACGACGGTTGAGCAGAGTGATATTCACAGCAAAACAGCAGAAGAATGAATATATATACATAGGTGATACAAGTCATACCAGAAATGAACTCTGTTTTATTAGCAATATGGTATGGAAACCTTAGTTTTATCTCTTATCGAATATTTATTGTATCGTTTGTGGCAATATACTTGTGGAGATGTTATTAAACGGAAAGACTGATTCATACAAGTAACGGATAGTATTGATGACGAATGCAAATAATACATACTAAAATCTTTGTAGTAAATGAATAAGTCATTGGTATTATCATGAAAACTGCGAATACATCTGATCCGTTTGTAAGTGCTGATAACCTTAAGAAATCTCAAAAAAAGCAATTCTGCAGGGATATTACGATGAAACTCGACTTTAGTACTTATGTGATTACGGAAGGCTGAATAGAAATGTAATTTTTTATTATGAAACATTGATATTTTCGTAGCTTATGTATTTCAATTTATTTTAGGGATTATATTATTCATTTTATAAAAAATTGATCGGCGAATCATCTTTGTTGGAAGCGCTGAATCAAATAACGAACGATAACGTAACAGAATATGGTCATACTATTAATACATTGAAACGTTTTAATCTTTATCCTGAGGTAAAACTAGTTTTTTCCTAGTTTTTTAAAGTTCAATCCAAATTATGGCCATTTGTCTATTAATTGATCAGGATAATGGTGAAGTGGATAACAATACAGCTTATTAATGCAAATATGTGCTAATATAAATGTACGGCTATTAGATATAAATTATTAGCAGCAATATCTTTTTAAGGCTATCAGCAGATGGTGTACTGAAATTGCTGAACTGAAATTGAAAATAAAAGAAATTTTGGTTCGATAATAGAAATTTTTGAAAAAATGAAAACTTAAATTTCGGAACGGTAGTAATAGTTAAATGAATATAGACTTTTTTTTAACTGTCGTTTATTATTTTCAGGTGATTTTAGGTATAGCTTTCAAATTATTCAAAAAGATAGCTAATGAAAGTCATTGGGTGGTAGAACAATGCTGGCAAGTCAACCGGGGTGGCGAACTACCACCCGTGATCAGCTGTGAAGGTTAATCGTTGATAACATGATTTATTCTCCAAATTGCCTTTTTCATCATAGTCTTATTTTGAACGTTGACTAAAGTTAGGATTTCAAACATAGAGAGTGGTACAATAAATATGCATTACATATTATCGATTTCATGATTCAATTAAAATTTCAGGAATCGGTAATGAGCATTATTTTTATATCACAATGGTTTTCGCCTTGGCAAGTACAGTAGCTTCAACGATATTCTTATCTGGAGTTTTACTCAGGTCATATTGCTATTATTTTCGCTTAGTGCCTTTGAGTATGGATATGGAAGAAGGATAAAAGATGTGGACAGACTAAGCAAAGATAAAAACTTAGCGGTAAATAGTGTTATTAAATTCGTCAAAGTATAAGTATCAAACTGAATCTGGGCAAAGATAAATATATATATATACATCGAAAGGCAGATATCTATGGCGAAATATTAGGCGAAATTTTTTTTCTATACCATAAATAGAGACAGTATATCATCTTTCCATAGTATGAAAAGCAATAATAAGTTTTAAATGGATCGATAAGAAATTGAAATCGATAGGTTTCGAAGCACAAAATAGAAATTGATATAGTTACATCATAGTTGTTTGAATACATTGAAAGGCAACTGTCGCAGAGAAAATGCTAGCATAAAACTTTTCTCAGGAATAAAATGGAGGCCATATGGATCTTCCACTGTATCATTATCGATATGTTAGGCCAGCTTATAACTGAATAATTGCTGAGTACTACTGTTTGATTGAGCATTGATAATGCTACTATTTTTACTATTCGATTGGCACTTTGTTTCAGTCATGAATCAAATGGTGGTTGTTACGGCAACTGTCAATTGATTGCTAAATTGAGTTGCAAATCGCAATAGTTCTCTATCAAAACTAGCTTGTAGCATTGGAATTATGCTGAGACTTAATGAGACTAAGGAAAAATAAAGTACTCTAGTTCGTGAATGTCCAAGAAATAGTGCAGCTGAGAAGTGTTACGATCGAGAAATACTACAACTGATATAACCAAGCTTTCAGCTATAAAAAAAATGATTGCTGCACGACTGAAGCTTAACTGACTTTAGAAATGATTTTTAGTCACAAATTATTTTCAAATGCTTCTAACAACCAGATCTTTAGTTACAAATGCCGAGGAATCCTTGACGCTCATTGTTTACTCTTCTGCTGAAATGTTCTTTTTTGAAGGATGAAATTTTCACGATTTTCTTTAATTACTTTGAAATAATTGCAACAAATATTAAAAAGTGATTTTGAGGATATGCACTATTATGTGATGTTTGCTCTGACTATTTGAAAGTGAATTCAAAAAGAATAAAGCAGTTCGTATTTTGTATTATGGAAGAGTGTTAATAACTAATAATTTGCGGAGAGGATGTAGGTCAGCATATCTAGCATTTTGCCACCGATTTTGAACAAAATTTTAAAGCAGAAACATTAGCATGATTGTATATGAAATGCTTGATGATATCGAATAATGTTGATACCTCAGCATTTTTTTCCTCTAGTAATTCAGTCGAATTAGTTCTATAATAAGTATGCTGTGGAGCTTTTATTTTGATAAGTCGAAAACATCTCATCGTCCAATGTATTGTGTAATGGTTGGATTCAAAAGTTCATTTAAGATATGGAAAAACTCCATATAACAAGTAAAGAAGCTGAAAAACAAAATGAATAATAAGTATAAAAACTTGATAAGATAAATTATGCATGTAGAAATTTAGGAATTTACATATATTCAGAAGATTCACATTCGTAGACTAAATAGACTTGCTCAATTCTTCGACATCACAGAAAAGTGATTTGCCAGTAGTAGAAGTTATTAGTTTTACTTTGTTAGATTTAACATGACTATATTTTTGTATGTCTAGTTTTTTTTCATTTTCCAAACTGTAATCTATATTCAACAGTTAAGACAAGCTTTCTTTAAATTGAAAAAACCGCAGCGAGTTTTGTCAAAATTCACAGATCGAAATTACCAGTTAGTTTTCAGCAAAAAGAAATCTACTAACAATAAATATGTATTTAATTTCAGCGATACAGTATTAGGTGGCATACTTGCAGTTTGCTGTTTTTTTTTCAATCATGGACAAGCCACAAGGGTGCAGTGGACTCCTCCACTTCGCGAATCCTTTGGCTATCCCATTTTTCTAGCTCAGATACTTGTCGTCACGTATGTATTAAAGTAAGAATTTGATTTCAATAATGAATCTAACTTTGAGTTTCTTTGCAGTGAATTTGACTTCAAGGAAAAGGAATGGATCATTTTGAATGGCTGTTGAAATCCAAATTTCTATCTGATTTTCAGACATAATAAAAATGGCTTCTTGTGGTCTCTTCTCATCGCGTATTTCACAACTACTTTTATGCTTTTTTGGCAGGTATGTGTTACGGTGATATGAAAACTTATATTGTTTAGTTAAAAAAGGCACTATATATGTGAAAACATTCTTGGAAGGTTTTCAGAATTCATGAAGAAAAAGCCTTGCTGCAATTTTTTGTAATCTTTTTTATTACACATCTTATAATTTTAGTTCTCTGCATTTGCACTCACCACTCAAGTGGGCTCGCTTTTCGCTACTTTTATCCTTGATTTTATCCCTGTTAGGACGATGAGTACTATTGTATATGGTTATGCGGTATGTTTGATTGAAAGCTATAAATTTTTAAAAAATTTTTTGAATTCAAAATTTTCTATCAGTTAACTTGAAATTCTTGTGCCAAATTATGTATGCTTATATCGATTGATTACAGGTAGCATTTTTTACTGCATTTGTGCTGTTATTTGGTAATGAAATGTTGCTTACATCATTCTACTTGTCCAGCATCATCACTTTGTGGGTAGGCCTTTTTACCCACCATTCACTTTTAAGTGCTAAACTTAATAAGGAATTTCGCATTTTAAATTTTAAGTTGTTTTATTCGAGATTGGTTTGAATTTTAAAATCAACATTTATTAATTTATTACAGATAATTTTATCTCTATATCGATATCTATGTCGTATTACAAATCGATTGTTGTTTATAACTGTGAACAGTGCTCTGTTTATTACTGGTACTGTAGGTATCAAATTGACTATAAGTCACTTGTTACATGTAGAGGATGACGTAAGTTTTTGTTCTTTTGCATATACTTCTGAACCGCGTCAAAAGAATAACTACCTTGAGAAAGTTTTTGAATTCCTATTTATTGTTAGGTTATGTAGGGTAAAGAATTTTTCCGAACTGGTATTTATATAACTTCAGGCCCATATAATGGATCTTCTTCGTGCCAAATTTACATCATTTGCAAATTTTCATACACGCTTGTACACGTGTGCCAAGGAATTCGATTTTATAGGAAGCGAGGTAAACTATGAAAGTGCAAAGTTAGGTTGTTGTAGATGTCCTTAAATTCTTAATGATAAATAATTATAACAACATAGGTATGTTCCGAAACAGATGATCAGTTTGAATTTGTAAAACAACTTTTTCAAATTTAGTTTGCAAGATTTTTTTATAGCCATATTAAATTAACATTGATGTTTCTGTCTGTGATTAAGCAAGCGAATACCAGGAGAGTTTTTATAATTTCCAAAAAAATCTAAAATTTAATCAGGATCTAAGAGATCTCATGAGAACATTTCTGTTGCCAGCTGCGGCTTTATCACTTTTCTTCGTCTTCATGTTTTTTGTGCGATATGAACCGCTGATGTACCGAAATAAAACTCGAGTCAAACCACGTGCGGAGGTATTTATTTTATTTAGAAGCGAACTAATTTTCGGGGAAAATGTTACTTTATTTCGATGATTCTTTAATCATTTTGTATTGAGATAACTATATCCTCGGCACTGGAGTGTTATATATTAACTTAGAAGTTATTTTGCAATAAATCACAGTTTCTGACTGTTGATTAAACGTAGAGTTTTTGATTTTTAAATGACAAATATGTGCTGGGAATTAAAGAAGACGGATTTGAAATAGATCATAAAGGACTAGCCGTACTTTGTTCAAGGATTTCACAAATCACATGGAAGCTTATTTCAGATTGTTTACAATATTATCCAGTGCATTTGTTTTACCATCATGGCTTGCCTTATCATGCGTTTAAAATTATTCATGACACCTCATTTATGTATTATTGTGGCAATTTTAGCTAACTATGAGGTGAATCTAATTTTATGTAACACTTTTGGTGTCATACAAAATCATCAAATTGTTTAGTATGGGGATTTCAAAACTATCCCATTTCTGGTTAATCGTTTCTTGTTTTGGTAATTCTTAATTTTCATTTTTACTCTCCTATAAGGATGTGGTCGGCATACTTTGTGATACAAGTAAGTGTGGCTATAGCTCTCTATCTCCAAGTGATTTGAACTACAAATGATCTAATGGGCATAATAAGCCAAGAGACCATGAACAACGCATCTATCTACTGCATAATCTTGGAACTATTGAGTACAATTCACTGAGTGCTTGAACATCTCTAGATAATTTGTTTGTAATATTTCAGTTTGTGGTACATGCTATTCATTTCAATATATCAGGATGGTTGCATCGAATTTTAATTGTTGTATTATTAGCAACTATGGCTTATCAAGGAGCAATAAATATCAAAAAACAGCTGGAAATTCAGGGAGAATATAGTAATCCCGATCAAGAAGCACTTTTTCATTGGATATCTACTAAAACAAAATCAGGTCAATGTTTTTTATGGAGGAAGTGTTCGGAATTGTTTTGATATATCCGAAGATTTCTCGTTACTGCACATAGTTGTGGATCTTAATCGATATAATTTCCAATTATCATATTTTTGTGAGATAACTTGCAGATTCCGTTTTTGCTGGTCCTATGCCAGTTATGGCCAATGTCAAATTGTCTACAGGAAGACCGATCGTGAATCATCCTCATTATGAAGATGCTGGACTGAGGTATTATTTGCTGTTTACTGGAAATCGGTGCTTGTTTTTCCAATGCAACTTTAGCCTGATGAGTCTTTGAAAGAATTAACCATCTCACTTGTTCGAGTCTTGATTCTTTTCCTGGTTCTCTAATGTTTGATTTTTGAGAAATTGGTTTGAGCTACTGATTTTTTATTTTTTAGTAAAATAAGAAATTTTGTTAGCCTGGCTCGCAGAAAATTAAAGTTCTTTTCTAACAGAATTTTATTTTCATGTATCATTTCCATCGATGCTTTTACTATATGTATAATACTTTTACCTTTTACTATATGCATTTCAAGACAATCATGATCTTTTCTTCCGTTTTTAAAAATCAAAGAGCAATAAATGGGATAGTTGTTGTAAAGTTGTTGAAACAGTTTTAATGAGCTTTTTTGTCATAATTTCAAATTCAAATTTTCAGATTTCGAACGCTTAAAGTTTATTCACTATTTAGTCGGAAGCCATTGAGCGAAGTTTATGATGCTTTGAAAAAAATGGGTATCAACTATTACATTTTTCAGCCAAGTTGGTGCGATTCACATGTGTCGATGTTAGTTTTTATTGTTTTTCGAATTTCAAAAACAATCTTTAATACTTAACCTTATGAATAGTAAAATGAGCAAAATAAATAAGTTTTCTTGCATAATCGAAGTTTTTTGTAACTGTGAAATGGTTTATTTTTTGATAAGCGTAAGTTTAGAATTTCCACGAGAATTTAAAATAAAGATGAAATTCGATTTAACGAATTTCTATTCTTTATTCTCTTTATCATCGTATTTTATATTTTTGACAAGATGGTCATAAATTACATTCTTGCACAAATTCATTCTGACCAGTCTGTAAACTTGGAGCTTTTAGCTAAAGTAAAAATAAATAGAATGTGCGAAATCGATATAGAATTTCAAGTTCAAAGAGAGTAGAAAAGGGAAATTAGTACTTGAATGCTGGGATGTGATGGTCAATAGCAATATTGCTCCCTTTTTTTTTTATCCATGAAAATCTTTCCCAATTGTGTTTCGAACATGTATTTTACAATTGCAAGATCTATCAGTGTTTTATGTTAATTGCAGGCCAGAATGCAGCTATCGAGCAATGTGGGATTTGCAAGATCCCGCTAATCGAAAACGTGAATCGTTGTGTGATTTAATTTTGGATGTGCTGAGCGGGCGTCATATGAGAGACCTTACGCCATTTAGGATTGTTTATAGTGCTAGAAGCTATGTAATATTTGAGCTTTGAACATTTTTAGAACTTCTGGAGTTTGTTTGTTCATTCAGTCAATTTATGATTTTCTACTTACAACAATTTTCCCTTTTTTCAATCAGTGAATTTTCTTTCATAGATTTTTTTTTAAAGCACTGGTTTATTTATTTTTTATATTCTCTGTAATGCATTTATCAGTTTGGATATCAGTCTTTGGATTTGCTTTCATTATTATTAAACTGGACTGTATCGTTCATTTGTTATGTCAGTCTTTCTTTCGTCTTTTTTTTTTCCCTTGGATTCTTGAATATTTCAGTTATAAGCACATTACTATTGTATTGGTATTTTCTTACTTAGATCATAACATAATAGTCAATGATTGCAGTTTTAATCAACTTTTCATACTACAAACTGAGTTGGTAGTAATGAGATGGAAATCCTTTTTTTTGTGATAAAGCTAGACATTAATTGTTTTCTATAATTTCATCACTATTGTTATTTTCCTTTTGAACAATGAATATCTTCATGCGGGTTTTGTGATTCCTCGCCCCAGTAATATGGTATTGAATAATTTGTTAAATCATCGAAACTAATTAGTGCATTTATACTCTTTGTAGAGCATTTATCATTTCTCATTTATCAGTTATTTTGCTTTCAATGTTATTAAGTTATCTGTGTTTGCTTGCTTTTCTTTTTTTGACAGCTATTTTGTTGGAATGGAATTGCAACTGTTTTCAATTATTTGTTGAATAACCAAATAAAATGATGAATGAAGTAATATCCTTTACTTTCACTATGATTCAAATAACATATTAAAATTGCGTAGTAATAGATCTATAGATCGATCTCATGAAACAATTTAAACTATCGATATATGTCAGAAACGTCTAATTCTTTTGATTTATCATTAGCAATTTATCTTGGCCATAAACTTCTAATTCTCCTTTGCTCAGCAATAAGATGAATTCGTACCGGGACAGTGAATGATGTAAATGAATTTTAGCAAATTTTCCAGTATCATGGTTTTCATTTTGTTTTCCTTCTTTTCGGTATAGATGTGATATGAAGTTGACATCAACATTTCATCTCCCAAAATTGCTATCCTAATGGATAACTATTGAAATCTCTGCTCATTTGTGCAAACTTATCCAAGAAATTGTAATAACAAAAGATTTAATATGTTACTGACAGTCATATAAAGAAAAATAATTACTATTTATGAGTTAATGAAAAAGCGATAATCAACTTCAAATGAAATCATTGAAAGCAAATAAATTAAATTATTGAGAAAGATAATAAAATCCATGGAGATATTGATAATTTTGACGAAGATTAATTACATTGTGGCATTATTTTCGACATTCGATTTAATGTGATATTAAAAATGAAATTGAAAATAGAATTGAATTTGCTTGATTGTCTCTATCACACATAATTTTGCTGGTTTTGTTCACCGTTTTCTGATTTTAAGAGGGTGGCGCTAAGAATGATGGAAATTTCAAGAGTGAAAGTTTTTAGTAAACAAAATTGTGTGTATGTGTTATATGTATGCATATAGGATGATGATTTGATGATATGGAAGATGGCATTAACAGGGCCGGGAGTTGGAATAGGAGCACGTGTTGGTATTGCGTGATCGAGAAGACCTTGAAAGATTGTCGGTACCTGCCTGGAGAGGGTTAGCTCCCTTTTCAAGGTCGCGCAAATGATTGCGATAATGTATGAAAGAGGACGATTAAGAGGAGGAGACTGCTCTCGATGCTCATCCATTTCAACATCAAATCATGCACCTCCATTTTCGCTAGAATTTACCTGCAATAGGTGACGATTGCCCAATTTGCTTGGGCTTTCACAGTGCTTTTTGGTTCAAGATCAGAAGTTGGTGACCCTCTCTGACCTGATGACCACAGCAACGGTAACATATCATGAGTTACCACCTCTTACAAGTTGGGTATCCGATTCTCAACAACAACAACAGCAACAACAACAACAACAACAACAACAACAACAACAACAACAACAACAGCAAACCCATAATTCACCTTCTCCAACCTCAATTCCAATTACAACATTTGTGGCAACGGTACCATTAGGAATTGAACAAGATCAGCAATCGCCGCAGATTCTTACCGATCATCGACATCCGCAACAACATTCATTGGTTACATCACAAGAAATTTTCTGCACTCAAGCATTGAATCATTATCGTACAGGTCAACTTTAGGTTTTATCATATTTTCGTAATTGCAAGAATTTAGAATTAATTTTAACAATTTTATTGCTCGTAAATTTATATAATTCTATTATCAATAAACTTTTACATATTTATTAGAATTTATTATTAATATTATATTTATTAATCTAACATTTTATCAATGTACCATTTAATGACGAGGTAATTGTTGCTATTAGTATCAATACCGTAATTGTTGCTATTAGTATGCTTCGCTTATTTTAAAAATCTATCCATTAATCCAAGAATTATTTCGCAAAAATTTATTTAGTTACGACATGGCTTCTTCTATGATGGAAAAGAGGTGAAGGACATTTGAAATGAATGAATGAATGAATTCTACGTGATGATGGTGCGGTGATAATTTAGCCATTTTATAGCAACAACAGAAATTAATTTCAGCTTGTTGCAGATGTTGAAATTGATGATAGTTTTTGGGCGGCCACATCCTTCCTCTCAACACCACCACCAACTGCTGCGGCAGTTCAACGTTTTCATCAGGTTCACTCCGCTTCTCATGGAAATATTCATTGTACTACGGTTGCTTTGCCGATATCAGGAACAGAACAACAGCAACAGCAACAGCAGCAGCAGCAACAACAACAGCAACAACAACAACAACAATCACAGCAACAACGGCAACAACAAC
The DNA here is from genome assembly GCA_916381525.1 of Cercopithifilaria johnstoni. Classification (NCBI taxonomy): domain Eukaryota; kingdom Metazoa; phylum Nematoda; class Chromadorea; order Rhabditida; family Onchocercidae; genus Cercopithifilaria; species Cercopithifilaria johnstoni. The sequence goes on along the minus strand of CAKAEH010001947.1, from coordinate 116,888 downwards.
AACAGGTATAATATTTACAATTTTACTGCACTTTTATTGTTGCAGTTGTAGGCGATAACGCTCGTTTAACTATTTCCTGCAAAAACAAATATAAAGATCCGATAAAAATTAGATTGAATAAGAAGAAAGAACTAAAAATAATCATGATATTTGATACATTATTCCAAAAAAGAAAATGATTGGGAACTTGCTTTATATTATATTTGCATTAATTATGCTAAATAGCTATTCCCTATTCCACTATGCATGAATTCACATTGCTTTATATTATATTTGCATTAATTATGCCAAATAGTTATTCCCTATTCCAATATGCGTAAATTCGCATTGCTTCATATTATATTTGCATTAATTAATTATGCCAAGTAGCTATACCCTATTTCACTACGCATGAATTCTCAAGTTAAAAATTCCTGTTGATTTTTGTATTCGGATTCTTTTCCATATTTCCGGCTTTTTTCTTGTATAAATCAAAGAAACCTAAGATGATCAACTATTTTATATTTATTCCCACACTCTCAAAACCTTTTATATTTTAATATAAAACACACAATTAATTATTGTACGATCTAATGAGTTGAATTTAAAATGTTCTTTCAATGAAAACGTATCATTGCTGGCCTTGAAAGTCTGAATTCATTCATCCTTTTCAAAATGTTATTTGTTTTCTTTTAAAACTTTTTTTAAAATGTCTCTCTTATCTTTTAAACTTTCATTTCTAATTAATTTTTAGAGTGAAAAGGAAAAGTATCGTTCAATTTGAAAACAAATTTTTGATTAATACAAAGCTTTTTATACTTTTAAGCAGAATGGCAATTTAATATTAATCATTTAATTGATTTATATAAATTAATTTATTAATTGCTTTCTTCTGCTGCAACATTGAAGTAGAATCTACTGCAATGTAAAGTAAAAAGGCTTATCAGTCCTTATATTTAAATAGTTGACTTCTGATAACTTTATTCATAATTTCAGTTCAAATAGAACTGAATTCTATATTTTAGTTTTAGTTAAAAATTATTCATTTTTTATTAAATTATTTATAACATGAAATTATTCACATCAGAATCAGAATTCAAATAGAATTGAATTTTATATTTTCCATAGTTTCAGCTAGAGATTATTCATAATATAAAATTATTCATACTAGAATCAGAATTTAAATAGAATTGAATTCTGATTCTAACTGAAACTACGAATGAAAAGAACTTCCTATTTAATCATTTTTATAATTAACAAGAAAGTGTTCATGTGAGTTCATTTAATTTCCAAAGATCGTATCTAAATTCCTTCTTTTTTCTCAACAGACTCATGCCGAAAATGAATATCGAAATAAGAAAAGGCCTAATAACAACAATTGTCCATCAGTACGTTCTCCATCTTTACCTTCTTCGAGTGGTATGATCGCACATAGTGTTACCGAAGAGCTTTGTTTAGTTTGTGGTGATAAAGCATCTGGTTATCACTATAACGCTCTCACATGTGAAGGATGCAAAGGTATTAATTTATCTTCTCATTTGCATATATTACTATAAGTTTATACTATTCGAAATGAAGATAAACAATATTTTTTGAATAAGAGAATTGAGTTGCAAAATATTTTTAAATGAAATTTGAAATTTGCAGGATTTTTTCGGCGTTCCGTCACCCGGAAAGCTATTTATCATTGTAAATATGGTGAATCATGCGATATTGATATGTATATGAGACGAAAATGTCAACATTGTCGTTTAAAAAAATGTATGGAAATTGGAATGAGGCCTGAACGTAAGTGTAACATTTAACATTTCGCACAAATTTCTTATATTAATTTAATTTTAATTTTTCCATTTCTTTTTTTTCAATCGATCATTAAAGTTTTCCGTTGCATTTATTATTATCAGTAAGTAGCAAAAAAAAATTGCTTTCTTTTTTGTTGTTTAACACCACAAATAACTACTGATAAGCTAACAGAGAAATGATTTATCAATGAATCTTATAGACTCTTTTTGTGAGATCATGATGAATCATGATAAGTTATGTTAATGATTTATGGAATATTTCAATTACAATTTATTCACAAAAAAAGCGAGGTCATGATAGGTTATGTTAATGATTTGTGGAATATTTCAATTACGATTTATTCACAAATAAAAAAGTGGGGTCATGATTGATCATGATAGGTTATGTTAATGATTTGTCGAATATTTCAATTACAATATATTCACAAAAAAAAAGGAATTGAAATATTAAATTTTAATTTCGAAATACCTTTAGCACATTTGCATGTTTCAAAGTGAAGATTATACTATTCTTCATTACATTTCAACATTTTGCCACCCACTTTTGTTTTTTTCCTTTCAATTTACTCACACACATAGAAACAATAGAAATTTATTTTACTACGAAATTTATAATATTTAAAATTTTATTGTTTATATTTATTATTTCAAAAATTTCCATATCATTTATAATACACCTTTTAAATTGCACTAAATTAATTAGCTTTGTTTTATTGCATGTATTTTTAATTTTTTTAGTTTGCACCCCCATTAGGATTTCAAAGAAATTCAGGATTACGCGCTGATTCGCGAGTGCCTTTAGTTGTGATTCCGGAGGATCAATGCCGAATTAAACGTGAAGCAAAACAAAAATTACGCACAGCATTAGAACAACAACGTAAAGCAAATTGTGCTAGTCCACAACAAGCAGTTAGTTCATCAGAATCACCGGATGATTGTGTAGCATTATCAGTGGAAACAAGAGAATTGATTAATCGAATTGTAACAATTGATCAACAATTTGCTACACCATCCACTGATACGTTAATGAAAATTTCGGTAAATTTTAATAATTAATTATTTTAATTACCTTGATTAATTAATACGGCGATAAATAATTTCTTATTTGCTCTTTGAAATATTTCAATTTTACAATTCTATGAAATAATTTTTTTTCTCTTTTGATTTTATTAATTTGAATTTTATTAATTTATTAATTAATAATTTATTCATTTTTTCTTTTGTTTTTAATAATTTGAAGAAGTAAGAGAAAAAAGTGTAGAAATATTATTATTAATAGTGATAAATGATTTTAAAATTGATAAAAATTATGATTAAAATGATAATTTTTAAAAAATAAAATTTAGAAAGAAAAATGATTTTTTTTCAGGAGCGTAATGAAATGGGTAATTCTTATCAACAACTTGCTGAATTGACAATTTTAAGTTTACAATTAATTCATCAATTTACAATGCATTTACCTGGTTTCTGCAAACTTACCGACGAAGATAAACGTACTCTACATAAAGTTAGAAATTTTCTTTTCGATGTTGAAAATATGAAATTTGAAAGTTTCATTCATGAATTAATAATAATTAATAAATTAATAATAACAGAATAATAATTATTAATGCATTTTAAAAAATTCTCAATCAAAATTTCATTAGAAAATTAATTCAACCATGATAACATGATAGTATCACTTAATGATCATTTAATGATACTATCATGTTATCATAGCTAAATTAATCTGAATTAATTTTTAATGATCATTTAATGATACTATCATGTTATCATGGATGAATTAATCTGAATTAATTTTCCAATAAAATTTTGATTAAAGATTTTTTTTAGATTAAAAAATTGGTGAATTTTTTTGCATTTGCTTTTTGAACTTTGATAATACTATCATGTTATCATCAGCTATGATATTTTGATCAAAGTTTTTTTTTTCAAATTAAAAAATCGATAAATTTTTTTATATTTACTTTTTAAACTTTTAATACAAAAGGAATATTTAGTAGTAAATGTTAAAACAATTTCTTCTTTTGATTATTGAAAGTATCATTTAAGAGAAATTTCTCTCAATCTTTTGATGAAAAAATTCATCAATGTAAACATCATCTTTAGACATGTAAAACAGAAGTACTTGTACTACGAACATCACGTTGTTATGATATGTTTGATGAAAAAGTAGTCCTTGGAAATGAAGCAAAACAATGGCGCTACGATCGTGAGCAGTATCGTGAATTTATTGGACCATTGGCTGATTTAATGTTTGATTTTGCGCATGCTTTATCTAAAATGCAATTACATCAGGCGGAATATGTTCTGCTTACTGCGATTGCCGTTTTTTCAGGTGATTTCTTCAAATTTATTCAATATTTTATCCTCATATTCTAGTAAAAAAATATTTAACAAACATGTTGTTGAATTGTATAGAATTTACAAAATTGTATTTTGATTTTACAATGAATGAATCTTTTTCTGTAATTCTAAATGATCATAAGGACGAGTTGAAGTTATAAATAATAAAATCTTTAAGCTTTTGAGCAAAACGGATAATTCTTTCGATGGAATTGCATCATTCAGTTTTTTTCAATTCACAACAAAAATCTGATATCTGTGAATTTCAAAATATGTCGCCAGTGTTAATGATTATGATATTTAGATAGATGAAATTGATAAGTGTTTAACTTCAAATCTGATAGCGTACTAGAGGTATGTTTTAACACTACGGATTTTCAGAAAGAGGGATAATTTAGCAATTGCAAATGAATATTTAATGATTACCTTAAAATTTTGATTTTAGATCGACCCGGTTTACTTCAACCAAAATCGGTAGAAGATATTCAGGAAGTTTACACTTCTGCACTACAATCATACGTTGATGCCCTAAGACCTAAACAGCGCAATATTTTTTCTCGTTTGTTGATGAAACTAACCGATCTTCGAAGTCTTGCTTCTGAACAGGTATAATAGATATATGAATTCATATGTTTCTCTTATTAGATGATGAATGTTACAGTCAAAAACGTATATTTATCCTATCTTTGCCGTATATATTTATCCTACATTTACCATATATTTATCGCAAAAAAAATTTTAATGTTGAAGAGTGAAATAATTACGGGAATTAGCTCAACGGGTATTGCTATTATACCGCCATCATCATCACAACAATCATATGATACGAAATTTACGACTGCAAAACCACAACTTCAACATCCTCAGCATCACCACCAACAACAACAACAACAACAGCATCAGCAACAACAACAGCAACAGCCCTATTCTTTATATACTACGCAGGCACATTATCAATCGTCAACGTCAACCGGTTATCCGTAACACCAAAATTTTTTGTAGTTTCACTTGAATTGTAAAAAGTTAAGTGATTTGTTTCCCAGAAGTATTTTAAAATTATTCCTCCTAAATTTGTTCATTTTCCTTGATTATATTCCCTTTCTAACTTTTAACAATATTCTCCAATGAAGGAAGATTTCAGTGAAATTTGGCGAAAAGTTAAAACTTCAACAATTTTGTCAATTACAACTATCATTACTAGTGATGTTATAGCATGAGAAAATATGTCCTAGAAAATAATGTGATAAAAACGTGATACATTTGATTGTCAAATGAGAGATAACAAATTTGAATTAGTAAGTTACTTCATTTTGCATATTTGTATATTCTAGAATTCTGGAAGATTTTTCATATTGTTAGGTATAGTTACATTTTTCATCAAAGAATCTGATGATGATGCAACGGACGGATTCTGTAATTATTTTTCAATACTAATTTTAGTGTTCTTCTTTTGTCCTTATAATTATTTGTGACATTTTTGTTGTACATTCCAATTCTTTGTATTACTTACTAATTTTTAAGTGAAAATGAAAAAACAAAAAAACAAAAAACTTTTTAGTATTTTCTTTTTGTAAATTTTTGTTGCATTAAATAATATGCAACGAATCTTATGTTGAAAAATTGGAATAGCAATCGTAAATATCAGATAAAAAATAAATAATTTCAACAATTATGTGATATCATCTTAAAGTTAATAAATTTTAAACAAAAACAAAAAGACACGAAATTTTTGTAAATTAATTAACTTAATGTTATAATTTGAATTTGAACTTATTAGTTCAAATTGAATATCATAAAGTTGTGTTGAAATTGTTAGGGATGGTTACAATATATTTTCTTTTTCAACACAACTTTATGCTATTTGGTATATTGTTAATATATGCTAAAACATGTCTACGACCATACCATGTTGAAAGCACGACATCTCGTCCGATCTGTCAAGTTAAGCAACGTTGGGCCTGGTTAGTACTTGGATCGGAGACGGCCTGGGAATCCCAGGTGTTGTAGACATCTTTTGTCTTTCAACAAAACGTTTACAACAGGAATCTAACGAATGTTGAATGCACATCGCAATCTTACAGTGTTGATATCAAAATCGTGGGTTTTATCATCCATGTTTGAGGTAATTGAATGTTTCGGCCCAGAGTTTTCCACTGCTGTGGTTCGAAGTGAAATTTTGGAAAGTTCTGCTTTTTAGTGGGACAGCAAATTAAATATAGCATGGGAATGATGCAATATGGAAATTTGATGTATCCGTTAGTTTGTCTACGACCATATCACATATCAACAGAAGGCACAAATTTAGCATGATAAAATGTAATGCTAATATATTAGAGCAAATATGCTCATAAAATTCAACGCCATATATTAATTTAGTGATCGTGAGAATGAAATTGTTGTTGCAAATTATGCGCTCACATCATTTATTCACTTTTCATCAATCATTTCACTTTAAATGGATCGATCAATCGATCTTTGCATCACAATTTCACCTACAATAATTGAAACCAAACAATAAGTTGGCTCGAATGAATCCTAATATTTCAATTATCTTTGCTTTTATTTGTATTTTCATCAAAAGTACGCAAATTTTTAGTTGAAAATTTTCTTATTTATGAAATAAAGATTCTAATAATTAAGATTCTATTAGGAAAGATTTTAATAATTAATATTTTAATTTTCTGAGAAGATTGAACAGATGAAGAAAGGTATACTTTTGAATTCAAAGTAATAAAGTTATTTAAAATTTCGGAAAGCAATAAAACCAATGATTACAATGAATTCTCGTTAATTGTATTTCATTCAGCTGGCAATAATGGAAAGATTAAGAGAAGAAAAATAGAAATTGAGAGAGAAAATAAAGATCAGAGAATGAGAAATTTCGAAGGGATAATTGAAATTAAAAAGTAAGAGCTAAAATTTGAAAACTTTGAAAGAGCTAAAATTTCATTTGAAGTAATTTTCCTTTTTTTCAGTTAAATCAAAACGAAGTGTGGGTGTATCATTTAATAAGACATATTACGGTGAGTTCAATTATGATAGTATTTAATTCATTTTATCTTTTTATTCAAATTCCCTTCCCTTTATCTTAATGAAGCGTTTCTACCGTATCAAAACTTTTCTCTATTGCTTATTTGCTAAATTTCATTTTCAAATTTCACCTATTGGACTTCAAGTGAACTTCTGCAGATTCACGAAGGTGTGGGAGATTTTTACATGGTACTTTATATGGCAAGCAATATCTGCAAAAGCCTAATTATCATTTAAAAGTATTAGGTGGTACAGATGTTGAAGTGGGTGAACATCCATGGACTGTAGCTATTTATATGAAGAGTAGTAAGTTCCGTTTTTTAATTTGCTTCTTCTATGAATGAGTTATACAACATCTATGCAAAATTGACTTCTCTTAAATAAATAAAATTGATCGTTAAATTTTAATTCTATTTCATTTCTTATTATTATTTAAAGTTTCATCATCCATACTTTCTTATTAGCCAATAAATTTGTTAAAATTTTCAAGCTAATTCTTATAAGCTAATTCTTACCAGTTCTTGACCACAGTACTTTATCAACGTGGACTTTCTACATTAATTGGAATTGTTCTAATTAGCCATATTAGCCATATTAGTTCTGTTCTGTTATTAGTTCTGATATTTTGATATATATGTATTTATTTTTTCATAACATTCTCAACCTCATCTATATCGCTTACCTTCTTTAGCATATTGTTTTATTATTTTTGTTTATTGTTTATTTGTTTATTGATATTTTAATCATTTTAAATTTAAATTCATATTCTTCATTACATAATATTTATGATAAATAAATATGCGGATAATATTGGAATAAGATAAACGAAAACCTTTATGATGATCGATGAATTTTGCATATAGTATTGAATAATGAATTTTCAAATTTTTTCTTATTTCAGTATAATTTGAATACTATAATTCAGTATTTAAAATTTTTTTTTTATTTCAGTATAATTTTATTTCAGTACAATTTATTTCAGTATTATAGTATTCCATTACTAGTAATCAATATTCCATTAACTTCTTTAATATTTACATTCCAATCACTCAATTCTGTTCCACTGTTCCATCTATTTCGTCAAATCTCTTCCTGACAACACCAAAACAATTTCACGTATTTAATCAAATCGCTTCCTGACAGCACTAAAACAATTTCACTTATCTAATCAAATCTTTTTCTGACAGCACGAAGACAATTTCACTTGTTTAATTAAATCTCTTCCTGACAGCATTAAGGCAATTTCACTTATTTAACTTTAAAAATTTTTTCATCCTTTTGATGAATGATTATAACTACAATGAGATTTAACTACAATGAAGAATGAAAAAATCATTTGTTAAGCATAAATGAAAATTCTAATTTTATAAAACAATAGTTTTGAAATTTTGATTTTACAAAATAACAATTTTATATATTGAAACTGAAAAATTTTTTTTCTCTATTTCTTTTCTAACTTTCTTTAATTATTATTACTTGTAATTATTTATTAATTACAACTCTTGTTTTTCTTTTTCAGATTATTGTTGTGTTGGCACACTGATTTCACGAAAGCATGTTATAACAGCTGCACATTGCTTTTTTAGAGAAAATGTTAAGCCAACCATCGGACGATGCAAGTAAATATTGCTTTTGATTATTAAACTTTTAACGATCACTTCAACTAATTAATTAACCAGAGAGAGAGAAAGAGAGAGAGTTGCTCGAAGGTTAATTCTCTCTGTTACTTATTTAAATAAATGAAATACTATATTAAACAATAGTATTTGTTAAAATCATATTTTGATATTATTTTTTGGAACCTCGAATTGAACCGATTTATTTCTCACTTTCATGATTTTTCTTTTCTTTTTTAGCTTATCTTTTTATCTTTGTTCATTTTTAGTTGTTCCTTTCTTTTCTGTTGATTAATTAGTTGAATAACTGAACAATTGAATAATTAAATAATTAATTAATTGAATAAATAAAGGAATGCATTGGCCATTGAAAGTTTTCCTTGATTTAGTCGCGAATTAAAACGATTTAATTCCCACTTTTATGATTCTTCCCTTCTTTTTTAGCTTATCTTTTTATCTTTGCTCAATTTTAGTTATTTCGTTCTTTTCTGTTAATTAATCAGGTTAATAATTAAATAATTGAATAATTAAATAGTTAATTAATTGAATAATTAAAAGAATGTATTGGCCGTTAAAAGTTTTCCTGTTGGAAGTTGCAACCTTTGGTAAATAAATATATTTATTATTATGCATCGAAGTTTTTTATATTGAAATATTTCGTTTATCCTAAAACTTTTCCAATCAAAATTATCAATATTTTTAATTTGAGAACAAATCATGCAATCACTGAGGAAGAAGCTTTAAAATACACTGAAATAAGATATGGATCAAGATGCCTAAAACAAAGCCGAACAAACAATTGTTTTAATTCATTAGAAATGAAAGGAATTGGAATTGTAAGGTTTGCATAACAATCAATTTTCTTTCTTCAATTTAAATTATTACTGTAAAATATAAAGTATGCAATTGTAATTTAAGAAATATAACAGAAATTGTAAATATTAATTAAGATTGAAAGTAATTTTATTTTTGTATTATAAATTACAGTAGTTTGCAAAATACCGTAATATTTTAATTAATAGAAATATGAAATAGTATTTTAGATAAATTTATTTGTAAATTTTTTAGTAGTAATTGTAATTGATTATTTTTTGCAATATTAATTATATTTCACATTTCAACATTCTTAGATAATGAATAACTAAGTCCTCTGATATAGCCGCAATTTCATTATTTCGTCAAATTACAATTTTCCTCTTAATTTGTAACTCTTTAATTATCCCTCACTTTTTTCTTCCTCGATGATCTTTCACTTGATGAAATTTTAATTAGTATCATTAAAGTAATTGGTACCATTAAAATGATTGGTACCATTAAAGTGATTAGTACCATTAAATTGACCACTTTATTTGCTTATATTTAATAGAGCTCAATATGGACGTTTCTTTCGACAAAAATGCTTCGGAGGTGATATTGCATTATTGGAATTGGCATATGAAATAAGCGAGAAAGATGCAAATTATATATGTTTAGCAAATAGAGTTTTGGGCGAGAAATTTTACACTATCCAAAGTACTGGATGGGGAAATAATCGTTGGTTTCTGATTTTCATGTTGAAAATTGAATTATTTTGATTGAAGGTTTCGGGATATTTGACCTTTGAACATTTGATCTTTAGTAGATTAGCAGATAAAGAATGACAAAATTAAATGAAAAATTTTAATCAATAATTATTTTATTAAAAGTTTTCCCTATCTTATCATTTCTTATCATTCCTTCATTCAAAATTATTCAATTGCAGCAATTATGAAACGTACGATTATGAATACATTGCAAAAATTGGAATTTCATTATTTGTTTGATCGTGATACGTGTATGAAGAAAATGGGTGGTTATAATATATCGAATGATGTTGTATGTACCGAAGAAACACATAACCGAAATGTTTGTTTGGTTTGTTTTGCTTTGTTTTTTCTTTTGAAATGTTTAATTATTAATTTTGTTATACGCAAAAAATTATTCTCTGTCATCTAATGAATTTATTGTTACTTCAAATTATAATTAAGCAATTGGTAATGTGATAAGTGATATGATATAATAATATAGCAGAAATTAATATAGAAATGAATATTTATATCTTATATAAATAGGCCTAAAAGAGTTTGAAAATAAATTTTAATAATTTTATATTATCAAAATTAATTGGAAAAGCCAAATCACTTTGTTGTTAAAAATTGAAAAGTTGTAAAAATTTGAAATGAAAAAAGTTTCATTCATTCATTTCAACATTTTAATATACTATACTTAATTTTATACTTAATTTTATATACTATACTTAATTTCATACTTAATTTTATATACTACACTTAATTTTAATATACTATACTTAATTTTGGATAGAATGCTTTAAAAAACATATTTTTGTCTAATATATCAAATTATTGTTCGCTAATTTTCATTGAATTTAATTAATTAATATCTTTTTTTGATTTAAAATTTGATTTCCGATTGTATAGTTTGATTGCATTTAATTTTTCGTTTTCGTTTTGAAATTTTATGCAAACTTTTTATTTATACTTTTTCAATGCTTTCTTGATATTGAAATACTGATAATGCTTAATGGTATATTAAAGATAGAAATTTGAAAATGGTTTAATTAGTGTATATGTTCTTGCAAAGTTACAACGATTAAAGATACGATATGAAGATTGAAATAAATTTCTTCTTCTTACTTTTTTACCTTAAGGCTTAGTCTTTAAAATGGAGATAGAAAAGTTATCAAAAGACCTAAAAGTTCTTTAAAAATTTTTGTCAAAAAAATGCTATGCAAATTTTAGGCATTTCTTTGATTCTGTCAATTGTTTACAATAGAAAAGAAAAAGTAAATAAAAGGTGTTTGCAAATTATTTTTCCATTATTATATTTACTTATCTTTTTGCTTGGCCTAATATTTCTTTTGATTAATCCATTTTGAAGCCTAAGTCTTAAGATAAAAAATATGAAGGGAATGGTTGATGAAAAATTCATTTCAATCTTCACTTTATATCTTTAGCCATTGTAACATTTGCAAAAACACAGACATTAATTAAACCTTTTTCAAATTTCTATTTCTATTATGTTGTTAGGCATCATTAGTACTACAATACCTGAGAAAGTATTGAAAAAGTATAAATAAAAAGTTTGCGCAAAATTTCAAAACGAAAACGAAAATTTAGATATAATCAAACTTATTAATTAGATAATTTTTATTAGAAGGTAATCTTTATTAAATTAATTAAAAGTTCAATACCTGAAAAAGTATTGAAAAGGTGTTGTATTGAAAAATATTGAAAAAGTATTGAAAAATTTTCTTGATTGATTTTTTGAAATATCATAAATCGACTCAAAATGAGTTCTGATATTTCGTTGCTTAAAATTGACGAATATATTGAAGGATATGCTGACAGCTTAAAATATATGAAAGCTAAAGCTAATATTTCATATATTTTTAATTAATTAAATAATTCGACATATATTTTTCGAAGTTAAATTGTACATTTTTTCCGACCAAAATAAAGATGATCCAAATCAATCTTATTTAATCAGTAAAATAATTCTAATGAATTATTTGCAGATCATTTTTCAAATTTCTACAATTTTAAATTTCATTCATTTTTTTTTGCTAATTTTTATTTCCAAAATATTTTCATGACAAATGATACTACTGATTTGGTTAGCTTAAAATATTCATGAATATTAATCACATTGTAATTCGATTATTTCAGGGTGATAGTGGTGGTGGTCTAATGGTGCAACTTCATGATGGACGTTGGCTGCTTCGTGGTATAGTCTCATACGGTACCTCTTGCAATAAATTAGTAGAGAAGAAGGCACAACCTTCAGCTCAAGTTTATACAGATATTAAAATGTATGGTGGAGAGATTGATAGATTCACTAAATACTTCTTACCTTGGGAATATATTTAAATATGCTATAATTGCTTTGTGTTTTCAAAGATATGATTAGTGATATATTGAATGATATATATTTTTTTGATGCTCCGAAATTTGTATTTTTTGATATAAATGTAAATTCCATCAAGTAAATAACGAAATGTATATTTTAATGAAATGATTATTGAAAGGTCAATTTGATAAATTACATGAGAAAAAGAAAGCTACGATAGGAAGCATAGATTTTACTATTAACATTTTATTTCTCAATTAAATTCTTTGAATGATATGGGAAGGATAAGTTTCAATTTTATTTAATAACAAAAAATCATTGAACTTAATTAGAAGTTAGAAATTTTAAGTTTTCCATACGTCAACAAAGCCGACAATCTTGCCAGCCGAAGTAATCTTAAGAACACTTAAGCCAAACAAGTGTTCCACTATTTTTGCACTAATTACAAGAGATCTAAATTACATCACTTCTGCACTAATCATAAGTGATCTATCGGAAGGATTTTTAAGCGGTGCAAACAAAACAGTACCCGGAGAACATATTCTACATCTGCAGCAACAATGTTATTCCATGATATCTGCTTTGAATGAAAATGATTCTTTGTTAACTGCAATTACCATAAAAATCACTATCATAAATGTTGTTGTCGTAATTCATTTGTTATGCCAGTGACAATGCAGAATAGCAATAATGACGTAAAGTGTAGAAATTATACGCTTTTCATTATTGAGGGATACTTTTCAGAATTGATACCTTAATGAGAGATTGTGAATTAAACATAATGAATAGAAGTATGATGAGCTTCAAAATTGTAACTTATTAGACTAATAGAAAGAAAATCATAGGTAATTTAAATTTTCAAAATTTTAATAACTCTCTAATTTTAGTATCACAATTTACTAATTGCTTTGCAGAAATAAAAATAAAAATCGAATAAACTTATAAAATGCATAATTAATAAATTATAAATTTCAATTCAACATTAAGAAATTTCAGTTTATAAATTTCAAATTTCAATTCTAAGATAATAATTGAACCAATTAAATGCATTAAAAACTCCTGACGCATTCTTATTGACAACCATTAAAGATTTAAATTTAAATGATATCTTCTGATCGATTAAATATATGAATCATTATTTAAGAATTATGAAAATTTTGAGATTTTTTTCGAAGGAAAAAATTTCGGAGAAAAATCTGTTTTTTCAAAACAAGACAAGAGTTTTAGGAAAATTAGGAACACTGTCTAAAGTGGAAAAGTTCTGATGCTAGCGCAACGACATGCAACTTCCAATCCTCATTCAATTTTCTGTGCAAAGTTTATGCTACCGGCATGTTGATTTGGTTTAAGCTGGTGTGAATAAGCTGGTTATTGCTATGTTCAGTTAACTTGAAGTTTAGGAAAAATGTCGATCAGAATTTTTCTTACTTCAGATTACGTCTGTTTTCTAAAATTTTCCCATGTCGAGGATAAATACATATTTATTGAGGAATATACGTATTTAATTAATTGAGCGTTTTAATTAAAAGTATTATCACATACGCACATTAGTTGTTCTTATACATTAGAAGAAAGAATTAAAAATTAGGATATGAAGAGAAAAGAAATGCTAAGCATTTAAAGACTATTAATCGATTTCCTCGAGTTTTTTAATTTAAATTAGTTTTGAAATTATTATAGGAAAAAGTTTGATTCAAATTTGAAGTCAGTTTGCAAGATTATCTGTTACTACCACTTTTATCATATTTTCGTACTTCAGTTAAAGACATTGATTAAATTTTAATAGCAGAGAAAAAATGAGAGGAAAGGAGTACAAATAAAAAGAATAAAAATATTCCATAAAAATTTTTTGTGGGTAATAATTCAAAATTATGATGTGGAGTAATTAATTATATCACTCAGCTAATCGTTGAAAGCTTTGAAAACACTGCAATACAAACAACGATACAAATTCCTCATGGAATTGCCCAACTCATTGATATAACAGAAAACGTAATAAGAGATAAAATTTACTTCATTTTAGAGTTATAAATCGATGGACATTTCGATGAGATGGGAATTTCAACGAAGAGAATCGAATTGCTTGAATTAAATGGATCATACTTGGTGAATTGCTTGCTTGGTAACAAGGATATAGTTTTGAAATTATTCCTTCCAACATTAACCATCATGTTAAGTATCTCCAATTTTAAGAAATCGATTTAAATCGATTTCTTAAAATTAGAGATACCTAATGAGCTCTAAAAAAGTACGTTATTTTAGATTGAGCTATCTATAGTAACATGAAATGTTACATTATAAATAATCGTCTTGATAGTTTATCCTATCCATCGAATAGTTAGGATTCATAATTCAATCTAACTACCTTTTTCTAATTAGGTTTGGTTGGTTTATTTCTAAATTACAGCATATAGTGGCCGAATGATGCGGGGGATGTTTATATTACTTCAAATCAACTAGAACACTTACATGAACATAATACAACGTGGTAGAAGGTAGGAAACGTCAAAACAGTCATGAACGTTCAGTCCTGCAGAACTTTCGATAATTCCGTGTCTTCTGTAATTCCATGTCAAATACCAGTACGTAAACTGACCAAGGAAGAGAACATTAAACAATGTGGGAATAACGATCAACGAATACAATATCTAGGACATCGGACAATCCAGTGTGTTACCGCTGTACAATTTGCCCACAACGTCGCACAAGATTTGGTTTGAGCATTCTACAGCGATATTCTGAGACGTTCTCCGCAGTACTTCTAGAAGATTAAGAGTTGATTTGATGACTAACAAATCGATATGTCCTGCTCGTCAGATGTCGTGATTAGCATAACCAACAGGATAGATATCCAGTAAAAAATGCATTATGAAGTGTTTGAAAAGCAGGCAATCTTTTCGGAGTCAAAGTGCCTTGTATAATAACGATAATGGGCAACAGGAATTGATTTCATTTGCCCTTCGGCTTGAATCAAAGCTTCCCGCTACAATTTCATAGTTATGCATTTGCAATCTCGCTTCCATCTTATATCCTTTTCCGATGACTTTCCTGCTGTAAACTTCAAAAGCACTCTCGCAATAATGTAGATACTGTAATTTATATCAATCAATAATTTTAGGATTTTTATTGATGCACTGGATATAGAAAGATGGAATGGAGAGTGATGGAGAGAGTGAGGAGAGAAGAGAACAGACGAAGAAAAGCAAGACGAGTCATAGCAGGAAGGGCTATTCTGCCACCCACATACAATTGTTGCGTCGAGAGTGGAAGGTTCACAGTTGTCTCGAGATTGGTCGGGTGTGATTCGCGTGGGGTCACGTGCCTTGATCACGTGAAAGAATCGAAGAAGGTGGGCTACAAGTAGGGATACGGTATGTTTTACGTCCGTACGCGTTACTTAAAAATTTGATCGCGGATTCGAAATAATGAATTTGATCTTCCTTCTGACTCGGCTTTCATCCAGAGTTTCTTGCATTCAAATGGCTGTTGCTATAAAGTTATAATAAGGGAAAGTCGCACTTTCAAATATAGGATTGGGCACTGGTGAGACATTGTGTGTGCACGTTCTGCATCTTGGATTCCGGACTCGCGTAGATCGGTTGTCATTTATTTCGTACTAAATATTGAAACTCGGAGCAAAAGAGCATACACAAAATATTCATAGACATTTACATACATCAAAGATATATATATATATATGATTCGATATCTGAGTTTCACTGAAGTCTCCAGTTAACCAAGTTGTGATGATACAGTCTTCTTGATTTCGCTGTATGCTGAGGATTCAGGCGGAATGTCCTACTTATTTAGCACTCTATCAAATACTAAGTCTGCTCTCTTCAGGCTTAACTTATCTTACCGTGCATGCATGTCAACGGGAAACCCTTTTCAATTGCATCAGTTTGTGGATGTCAGACCGAATATTGTAAGTATTGATTTGATTTTTGAACAGAGATGACATCTTTGAGATTTTAGTCGAAGTTTAATATTGAATACTGCTTCTCCACAGGCCATTGTTATGGTCTTTACTGTTCAGTTTTGTCATTTAGCAGCACCCTACATTACTTACAACATTACACTGTTGAAACATTCGCTTCTCTGTTACCACGAAGTTTTGTGAATAATGTGACTTCTTCCGAGAGCTAATTGATCAAATAGATATTCAATTGTAGATTGGTGGTGAAATAGAAAATGGGGACGAAAATAATGGTTCTTCTGTTCGGAAACGGAAAATTGTAAGTATATTTTTGTAGCTACAGAAGTTGACACAGCAAAATGTTATCATATGAATTTTTGTCACCAAGAGATTTTAAAAAAGGGCGCTTGTTTGTGTCGTATATTCTAGACAGTTATATAATAGTGTTTGTTGAGGGCAACAACTTCACTTAAAAAGTGCTGACAACCTTTTTAATCACATGGACGCTATGTTATAATAACTATGAATATCGTTGTTTCCACTTACTGATTATAACAGAGATTTCATCAGATTTTATTGCTTGACGCTTTGATGAGTAGTAATTTCTATCCTTTTGTAGGCTTAATTTTTGTCCTTTTTCTAAGATCGATTAGCATATCTTTTTTTTTGTTGAACTAAGGAAGTGACCATTTCAAATGGATTTGTGGTGTCAACTTGCTGATGAAGAATAATAGATTGAAGTGCCAACTTTAATACGTTCGATTATATATAACATTTCATTACGGTTTTGGAATGATGAAGTATTTTTTTCGTATCAAGAAGAGAACACAGTTGGGATGATATACTTCTGAAATAATTCAATACCAACTTTTTAATGTTATTGCTATGTATCACAAAATTGGTACATTTCCTTTCTGCCAACACTAAAGCACTTTTTACTGCGTTGAATGAGTAAATCAAATGATGAGTTTTTCATGATGTACTCTTACTGGATTATTCTGCATGAGTCCACTAGGTTCACTGCTCATTCATTTTCAATTCAAAATATTTCAGCTAAACATAGTAATTAAAGCAAAATTTAAATACGAGATTAAAATTTAAATACGAGATTGGTCGTACAGAAGTTTCAAAGTGTAGCAATGGTTTAGCAAATAATCAAATGAAGATCAAGACAGACGCATTTACTAATTTGATAAAAATGAGTTCTCGATTGTATTTTTTGCTGTAAGTTGGTTTCATAGTTATTTGTAACTTAGGCATTTTCATTCGATACTGTTTTTGATTTGGAGGTAGGGGAACTGAAAGCTTCCATTACATACCTTCAGTTTCTATCCCATAATCAACTGTTCTGTATGGTCCTAATCTCTATTTATAGTTACCTACTTTTTTTTATTTATTGTCACCTACCTTTTTTTGATTGTAAGTTTATTTTTTACACTGCACCTTCAGGTTCCATAAAACGTACATTGCTTCAACAAATCCGAATCTACATACTTCATTCCATGGTATAGATATTCTTTATTATCTATCCAGAAGAATCTTGATCGGAAATTTTGCAGTGTCCCATGTTTTGGCATATTTCTCCGGTTAATATCATTTTATTCTCAAGAGTACCACGGAAGGATGGATATAGATATATTAGTTTTCTGATAAAGGGAGATTCCTCGTCTCCTTCATTGATCTGTTCATATTGTTGAGTACTTTTCAAATCTACTTTACATATGCTTTTAGTAAGGAAAAATATAGGACTCATTATTAATTTTCAAACTTTATCGTTTCTCACTTTGATAATTGGATGCCGTATTTGTTCATAAAATTATGTGTTCTATAAGAGTAGTAAATAAAATATACGATTAATTTAATTTTTTCCTTGTTTGAAATCACACTGTGCAACTGCCAAGAACTGAAGTTCTTGATGTAAGGGATCATTTAGATAGGACTTCTTTTTCTTTGTCTGTTATGTATATCTATACAGTTGAAAATTTTAAGCTGGTCGACAATTGAAAAATTAGAGCAGACAATAATAGAGAACTTTTTTAAAAAAAAAATTCATATATCAGCTCATTTTAGACTTTTAAATTCATCGCTTATATCACTTAAAAGATGTTTAATACAATTGCTTGGATACTATTGTATTATTTCTCCTCTAACAGAAATCTTTTACACATTACATATGCCGACCGTATTTTTGACTTTCCTTGTTTTAGAAGTATCTTTCGTGTTATGTTGTATGTAAAGTATTGTCTTACATTAAGGATTTTCTTGATAAACTGAAAGGACAAAAAAGGAAGAAGTTGATAGATCAGAATTTTTTACTGTATAGTGAAAAATAGGCAAAAACTA
This sequence comes from Cercopithifilaria johnstoni, assembly GCA_916381525.1. NCBI lineage: Eukaryota > Metazoa > Nematoda > Chromadorea > Rhabditida > Onchocercidae > Cercopithifilaria > Cercopithifilaria johnstoni. Next base: position 97,971 of record CAKAEH010001947.1, on the reverse strand, counting down.
ACAAGTTTAAACTATTTGATTTGATAGAAAGTTAAAAAAAAGGCTCAGCGGAAATTGAGCATCATGGCTTACCTCTGTGTTCTGAACAAGACAGCGCAATGGTGTATCAATTCATTTTTCTTACTTATGACGATCTAAAGTCTTGGATTTGTTCTTAGACATCGTCGAAGATCAGTCGTGAACGCATTTTTCATGTGCATTTCACTTGTGGCTAGGAAATCAACATCACTTTATAGAGATTTGAGTGTAAGGGGTTGCGCAATAATATGAAGTTTATAAGCTTTTTAGTAAACGTATCCCGAATTAAGCATCTAAGGTTATTTTTAGACTAATTACAACACTGATCGGTTGACACATTTGATGTATGAACGAGCGCTGGAAGAAGTCAATAAACTAGAGGGGAAGCGCCAACGTTTGGAAGTTGAGGGGAACAAACAACTAGCGACAAAAAAAGAGCAACAACTTCAGAAGAAAAAAAATGTGTGGAAATATTTTTGAACACTATTATTTAGAATAATCTCATATTCTTATCCCCACAGTGACGATATCAGTGGGTTATGTATGTGGGTTCATTCATATTTATACATTTAGTTATCTGCATCATCGAAAAAAGCAAATTTGTTACTAAGATTTTCATTATACAAAACTTCTTCATGAATGGTTTATTGGCATGGATAATAACACTTTCACAATTGATATTGCGCCCACCAATATGAAATCAGAGCTGTGAGCTAATGAACAGATTTGTTCATATGCAACATGAAGAGGAACGTACATATTTCTGATAGGTTTTTTTTAATTTATGAGAAATTTAGGTGGTGAGCGTTAGACCTTCGATTAACTTCGTAACATTAGTTGGTTACAAGCGTCTCCAGTATGCTGGACCACACGAATCGAGGACGATCATCAGTCGCTTGTACAATTTCAACAAACTTAAAAATATCAGTGGAGGCTTTCGATTATATCTTCGACTTATGACAGATGCTATATTAAATGAGATCTGGTATGATTGAAATAATTTCAACATTTCTAGGAAATTTTAATATATATGAGGAATTCTGAAATACTTATTTGAGAGCAACCGAAAAGGTCCGTGTAAATCAATGGTTGAACAGTTTCTCGTAATAATATCAAATATTTTTAAGTACTAGCTTCAGTTCGGAAGTTATGTGATCTTTCTTAAATAATTTATGTCATCTTGCTTAGTAAGTAGTTATCTTGAGTTTCCATCAGCATCATTGTAGTGGGATAAGATAGTTCTTAAGGCAGGCGTAAATGCAGTAAATGAACAGAAATCCTAAAAAACTATTCAAATTTCAACAAGAATAAAAGATTGTTGGAATTTCTATTCAAATAAGGTTAATGGGTATACGAGCGATAGCTCGGGTAACAATGTAATGCTCTGTTGTCTAATTATTGATGTAATTTCACTACCTATTACGCAGTTTGAATACATAAATGACATCCATAATTATAGTAGGGAAAGTATTCAAAAACGTGGAATGAATTATTCATTCATCAACTTAAACGACAAAAATGAATTTTACTTAAAGATTCTGGCTTCCATGTTTCCCTCAAATGCAAAACCTCACTCAGTGTGATGCAGTAACATATATCAAAATTTGTTTTTGAAGTGACAAGATCGATGATCAGAGCGACCGTTTCGATAAAGCAAAAGACATGGATCTATGTATTTCGCAAGTTCTGCGTTATGCAGTAAATATTTAATTTCTTAATATTTTCATAAAATAAAAGTCTAGCGGACAGAGAAATAAGATGCGTGAAGTGATTCTGCATTTAAAAAGCCATTTTTTGTTTTTATATTTGAAATATTTCGGGGATGCTTTTTACCTATCAACATCTTCCAGTGGTCTCAACTAAGTGAGAAAGAACGGTTGACATATGAAACTGTGGCACGGCGTGAAGTTCAGGAGAAGTACAAAGCCGAACTGGATGTTAGTTTTCAGTACCGTCTCTTGCAGAAGCACGATTAGTAATTTTATTTTTAATTTTCCTGTGCTTTTTCTTAATCTCTTGGTGTTATTTTATATTCTTATGTAGTATATATAGAACTATTTTCCCCACAGGGATAAGCCAGTACGATAGCACTATTCTTAGCATTGTTTTGGACTGTTTCAGTAATTTTAGATAGGTTTTTTTGCGCGTCTTTTTGCGCGATAGGTTTTTTTTTTTTTTTTTGATTTTTGCGGAATTTTTTTAGGTTTCATGCAAACATGAATTCATCTTCAAAATTAAACATAGCGCTAAATTTTTTAGAAAATGAATGGTCGAAATACTGGATCAGAGAAAAGTATGAGAGCAGCAAGTAAGTGCTTAGAACATTTCTTTTATCTTGCAGTGCAGTATTAGTACTAACATTGTTCAAAAATGCACGTCAAATTATGCCACCGATTAGTTATTGTGATTCCATGACCTTTACTTAATGTGTGATAACTTCTTTAAGTGGTTCTATAGTTGAATTATACTGCTCATTATCAGACATGCAGTGGATCCGTTCGTTACCAGCTATGCCACTGACCGAATTTAAGTTCATGTCGGCATGGGCCAAAAAGCAGAAAGAAAATGAGCATCATCGTGTACATTATAAACGGGTCCGATGTCCATTTTGCAAAAACTTCATCTTGAAAGACGACACTTTACAGGTTACAATTTCTAACATTACGATCGCGTCAGATGTCGGATTTCCATATGCCTTTCTAATTTTTCTTAGATATAATAATAAATATATAAAAGCTTCACTATCTCAGGTCCTGTTTTTTAGGTTTAAATAACAAAGTAATAAGGCTTTTAAATCTTAGAAAATCTGGTATTACAGTTGACGGTAAGATTGTGAGAGTTTTATCCTTGTTTTTTTTTTCGCTTCAGGGATCTCTGTTTTCCGTTTCGTCTCCTATTTTTTCTTATCTTTCTTTACTTAGTTGCTGCTCTACTTTACTTAGTTACTGTTAGGTAGAATGTCTTATGAACTCTTCGGTGAAGGACGACGCATATTAATTAATTCTAACCTTCTCAGATGCATATTCTGTATGGTCACCATAATATGTTCGTGTATGCATGCCATTACTGTTTCGAAGGATTTACTTCTCTTGAACAGTTGAAAAAGCATTGTTGTCGTGAATTCACACAGTTCATGCTACAATTACTGATCCAGGAGACAAAGGTACTGCACATTTTAATTTTCTACTTATAGATAGGTGGTTAACTAATTGCCTTTCGATAACTTTCTCTGACTATTTGCTTATACTGATTTAGCCAATATAATTTCCGATGAAACTCATATATGGATGTAAATATATTTGTGCAAATCGTTTTATTGTCTGTGACTTCGAAAATCGAATTTTAAAACTTTTCGTCGATGCAATATTTGAGATTTCTGCTGAATGAAATAGAGATCTTATCATGGTATATCAAAATGCAATGCTGTTTTGAATTGATAGCCTTTCTAAATTGCAGTTGGAAATGATTTTTGCAATGCACACGCTGATTTGTGCTGAATGCAATCTGCAGGTGCCTTTGTCATCTTTAAGTAATTCAGCCAGTGATAAAAAACACGTCAAACTGCAGCGTTTGTTGGTTAGTTTTTAGTGAAATATGGTACTCATTTCTTTTGTTGGTTACTCTATTAAATAGATTATTTGGTTTAAATTTAGACAAAAAAGAAATGCTAATATTTTACATTCTATCATCTCAGGAAAATTATTATTCATAACCGAGTGATTGTAGATGTAAATAACAGGAAATAAATGAGATAATGCCAAAGATTTCAGAGCTATCACAATACAGACAAATTGGTATCATGTGTTACATTATTTGCTGTTCGGCCTTCTGAGGTGGAATATGTAACGATGAAAGCTTGCACGATGAAGTGTGGAATACCACTGCAGTGTAAATTTTGTTCACACAAATTTATTTCTGCGACGGATATCGAAAAACATCAATTAAGTGAACATTCTGGGAAAGTGACTAAATTGAAATGTCCAATGTGCCCGCGTTTCTACATTACCGATTGTTTTTTCAGGTAAAGTATTATTAAGTTGTTGTTTGGTGGTACTGTAACTGTCATCCTTTCTTAAATTATTGTGCAGAAAGCAATTCTGTCTATAGCCTCCAAACGCACCTCATTTCTCTTGTATAGATTTCAATAACGTATTTCAGGGACCACTTATTATCTCATCTTGGTGAAGTGCATTCAATGACGGGCCTACTACAAAAGGCAACCTTTTGGCCGCCAGCTTTTTCTCATGAAACGACTTTAAAAATGGGGCCATCACTGCAGAAAATCATTGGTTCTGATATGACAGAATCATCTCAAGTTGAAAAATCCAATGATGTTAATTTTTATTTCTACTTTGCGTCTTGTCGAAAAGATTGCTTTTATATGGAATAAAACTGCCGTTATACTGAATTTTATTTTTTTTCTAATAGGTATTTTTTTTCAGTCGGGTTCATTCAGTGCTGAACCTTTTTCTATCGCTTTTTTGCCTATGATACATTAACTGCAGTAGATAAGTTTCAGATTAATTAGGAGTCTCTAATCTCCTAATTTTTCAGTTGTCCGATGATGAAGATGAGTCATATGAGAAGTCGGTATTGAACAGAAAAAATAGAAGGAATAACGAGCAAAAAAAGTCGAAAAAGATGGGAACTGATCAGGATTTATGTTATTATTGTAGACATGTAAAACAGGTAACAACTAATCTAATTTGTAAATTTTCTTTGCTACTTTTCTTGGAGCAAGTGGATGGGCAATAGCATTAATCATAGTACAAAGTTCATCATATTCATCCTTAGCTGACATTGGCGGTTCGATGCTGTCACCCAACTGGTTTTTTTCTTAAAGCAGGTTTGCGATTTTGCAATTATTATTTTCGTTTCCTTTTATTTCTTAATTTAGTTTTCTTTTTTAGGTGGTGACTAGACCACTACAGTCTAGTCTTTGCCGATGCATAAAATCGAAACATGAACCAAAATCATTCGTAGCGCAGAATTCTTTTATGAAGTCACTTGTAGAAAAATTCACTCGGGAAGGGCGGCTTTATGTCGATATGAAGGATTCCGTTTTGGATATAACGATTGGCGCAATTATTGATGATAGGTAAAAAATTTCTGGCGCTGCATTCATACTAACTGAAAATTCTTAGTTCACTAATTCTCCATTTTTCAGTGTCTTCATTTGTGTCAAATGTAAGGGGCTTCATCTTGGTGACCGAAACATACTAAAACATCTTCGGATTTGTATGCAGAAGGATGTGGAATCTCCGGATCCCGAAAAGCATTTTGATCTTATGGATAGCAAAATTGTTAGTTAATGACCAGCTCAGTTGTCCCAATGCTTGCATCTTATTGTTTGAAATGCGATAAAAAAGACTTATTAAAAAAAATGCAGTTTTCGGGAAGCATATTGAAGTTAAAATTTTTTAACTCCTCATAACATTATTCGGCTGCTCTAGGTTATTCGGCTAACTCATCCACATTGTTCTCCAAATGGTAGAATTAATTGTCCGGAATGTGAAGTAACATCCTGTTCAATCGCTAGCTTACGACGGCACCTGGCTCTGGATCACGGCATTTTTTCATATTACAATGTTCCAGGTTAGTTGCCTTCTAAAGATTAATTTTTTTTCATGTCATACAAATCCCATTCTGCATGTCATCCAAAATTTCTAATTGTAGAAAGTCACAGAGCTGTTGGCATTATGGAATATATTCCATTGAGAACTACCAACTATGCAAAACTTGATATTGCTACAAGGATAAATCTAGAGCTGAATTTGACACCAACAGGCGATTTTAAACTGCGTCACGACAGAAGATCGCAATCGCCTCCTTTGACCAGTGGTAATTCTTCGTCAACACTATTTAAGAAAGATGCAGAAATTTTTTAACTTTTCAAAACTTTAAATTCAGGTTTCCCGCAAAATACAGGGTGTATGTTTTTCGTGGTAATTCGTATGTTATCCTATTTAAAAAAAAAAATCAGGAAGATGTTTGAGTCCTCGGGAAAACCTTTGGGAAACCTTTGTCATGGAACACTTTGAGATTCTGTTCACGCTTTTTCAAAGGAATTTTATCTTTATAACTTTTAAAATTTTATTACAGGGAGCGATTTAAGACTAGTTACTTCTGACATCCATGCAGCAGAAGATCTCCAAGTATGATTTTAGCATATTTTCCTTTGTTTCCATTTTGCGCATTAGAAACTGAAGGCGTGGTAATAGGCATTGGTGGTGCTAAGTGAAATTTATTTGGGGAAAATGATTTTCTTATTTAGTTCTTGCTTTTCAGGCAACTTCAATGTCAGTTGATACGCGATCAACTTTAATGCAGTCTGTCATGGAGCCAGCACAAAGTTCAGCAGTGATGGGAAAATTTATTTGTATAATCTGCTTTGTAAGTATATAACTTCATTATCACAATTTTGGTAATGGAAAATTGAAGTTTCTACTAAATTTTGAATATGATTCTGGATAGAGTGAATTGTTTTCTTAAAAAAGACATACCAAAATTATCTTCTTGATTCAAGATTGATACTTGTTGAGAGTATGGCTTAATTTTTTTAAGAACATCTTTATTTTCCTTCTCTGTTCGATCTCACCCATTTTTTTCCATAGATTTTTGGAGATTTAGAGATTTTTGGAGACTTTTGAAGAGTAAACGCCGAAGAAATGAAAGTGTTTTGTAGCAAAATTCTTCGTAGCGAAGCTCGTTTAGGCGGAGTTCCACAATTGCTTCGCTGGATTTAGTGGAAGTTTGAGAAATTTAATACTCAAAAAATTTCCTTCTAGCAATTTGTTCCGTATCTTCAAATTGATTTATGATATTTTGAAATATTCAATCCAAGTACAGTCGTTGCAAGTTTTCTTTTTAATTTGCTATAACTGATAGTTACAGAAATGTGTATGAGGAAATCCTTACATTAGAGAAACATATTTTGTTATTTAAGGCAACTAGTGATTCATCGCAGCAGTTGGCAAATCATTTCATTCGTTCTCATCTGTATTTGTGTTCTGAATGTGGAAGTGGTTTTATTGAAAAGCAGTGTCTTTTGTCCCACTTGGCTGCTTGTCAGAAATGGCCTCGAAAATGTATGTTAATTAAGCCTTGTAATCTTATACATACTATTCATTTGAGCTTTGAGTTTCACGTGGCTTTTCGTAGAATTCAGTAAAATTTTGGTGCATTCATTTATGAATATTCATTTGATCCTTATAGCAAAAGCCATTTTTTCAGGTTCGGATGGAGAATTTTTTCCACGCTGTCCAATTTGTAGTTTTCTTTTACTCACTCCCGAACGCTACTTCTATCATTTAGTATACTCTCACAAAACAAGCGTGTGCATCAATCAAAAAAACCAACAGGTAATATTTATTTATCAGACTTATACTTCGGTGGTTCCAAAAAGCTTTTACAATCAGTAACGAGTTCAAAAGTTTGCAGACAGCTAACAATCAAAAAGCTGGAGTAGGAATCAATCGATCGCGGCTCATCTTTCGCTTTAAAGAGCTGATTTAATTACCAAATTATTCCTTTTTCAAATAAATTAGCAGTCAACCACTATATTGGAAAAAGCAGTGAAATTCTACTGCATTTGAAAATGTTCTTTCATGTTTCCAGTTCTTCTTATCTTAAGTAGCACGGCTATAGAGCATTCTTTTTTGATTAAATACTTTTTAGGTAAATCCAATGTTTATTTGGAAGAAATTGTCTTTAACGGATGCCGCGAAGTTGAGGAAAACAATGATGGATAAGTTGGTGAGTTTAATATGGTTTTCCTCTTCATTTTTTAAATATGCAGCGTGGCGCCTTTTGCTTATGTGTTATTTATGGAATGTTCTTTATCTAAATGATTTACAGGCAATTAAAACTCGTGCTAATTTTATAACGAAAAATGTGTTGTATTCATCTATTCTTCCGAACAAAAACACAAATGGTGCGGAATCTGTTATTACCAATGTAAGTTTAATGAAAATGTTTCGTTATTTATAACGAAACATTTTCATTAAAAAGAGTAGGAAATTCACATGGCCCATAATTTTACGGAATTCTTTATGGCTCTTGTTTATCTGCTTATTTTTTAATCATATTGCATTTACAATAAAATTCCTAATGATTGAAATTTAGCAAGATTGCAAATACCAAATATTTCATTTTCAAATCTTCCAAGCATTCCGTAGTCGCTATATTTTTAAGTTTTTCAGAAATTTTTATGTACTCTTTGCGAATTGGATTTCCCAAATCAAGTAGAATGCGATATTCATCTGCAAAAACATCCGGAACAGTGGACCTGTTGTCCTGTTTGCATGTACTTTCGCGATCACTGTCCGATCCATACCATCGGCGAACTTTTTGCGCATCTATTATTTAAACATACGGTTAAATCACTTCAACCAAAAGTGAATATTTGAAGTTTTTCTTTCCAATTTGTTATGATTATATGGTCCATCAGGAAGACATTCTGCATATCTTACCGTTTTTCGTATTTTCAAATTGTTTCGTCTCTTATTATAATTTGAAATGCTGTGACTTAAATTGAATAACTTCTGCACTTATCAACCATTTTTTTTTTCATGTGAATTCGGCAAAAATTAAGGTAATAAAACTGTCATCATCACATACCCGCTGGGACCAACACTCTCTTTTTACTAGTTGATGGTTCTCTGCAGTACCATATCCCTTCTTCTTCATTGCCTTGTAGGTTTTTACAAGTAAAATCTAGAGTAAGTCTTTAAACAATCTGCTGCTTGCAAATGTTATATATTGACGGAAAGTCGTGTTTAAGTCTTTCATTTCATAAAAAGAGGTAAAACATTTTCCATAATTTTGGGATTTGGTTTCTGCACCAAATAAAAGAAATTATGCTCGTAATTTTGTTTCAGGGTGTAAAAATAGTGTGCAGTTTGTGCCGGAGTTTATCTTCCTGTCAGTCAACTACTCCGCTATCAATCAGGCGCTGCGAAGAGCAAATGATCCGCCATATTTTGTATGCGTGTAATGGTACCCAGGTATGCTTCCTTTGCAACGATGGCGCTGTGCATTCACCTGAGAAACTGAAGAAGCATCGCGTCAATGAACATCGTTTAGTTTTTGAAAGGTTAATAATTTAAAAAAGTTTGTCTGGAATTAACTACTCCGAAGAAGGTTGGGATTCCAAATAATCTTCTCTCATTTGTAAGTTAGGATAAAACTTTGATTATTTCTGACTTTTTTTTACTTACGAATATTTTTTTACGCTTGACAAAGTATGATAAATGTTAAAATTCGATTTTTAGTCATGTCAACTTTTAGCAATTCTTATTCATTTATAATTATACCATTAGCATTTTTAAAATACAAATTTCGAGCGCACAATCAGTTTTATTTGAGGACCAAGTAAGGTCGAATTTTTATTCTTTTTTTGTTAAAAATTTAATTTGAAGAGACTGTTTCAGATTTGGGTGTTCGGAATGTTTTCGAAAATTCCACACTTGTAGTGCATTTAGGAAGCACTCTTGCAATGTACTGTTAAAATGTTCATGTGGAATTGGCACACTATTCACAGCAGAAGAATTCGAGAAGCATTTCGAAATCCACTTAAATTCGATGAAGGATTTTTGTCTTCTCTGCAACAAGTACATGTTTTCGGTGTGTAATTTGATTTTGTAAAAATGTTAAGTTTATTTTATGATATGTAAATATATCTGGATTATGTTTCGTTCATAAATGTTTCACCTGAAGAGTAATTTGCTAAGAAAGTAAAATAGTAATTATAGGAGTTTAATTTTTTTGATAATTATAAAGTTTATTTTTAAGAAGGATCAGCTTTTTTCCCATATGATGTCGCATCGGATTACCGTAAATGGTAAAAGACAGTTGCTTCAGTTGAATACGCTAGAAAGTGTGCTGCCGTTTCCTGCGCCGAATACTGCTCTGCAGAGTAATATGAACATAAATATTCCATCGAAAGAAGTGAGTGATTTTTCAAGAAAAATAAGATAGGAACTATATGAATTAATTACTAAGTTCAGTTTAGTCAAATTTTTTTTTAGCAGCGTTTTATCATAGTCACTATTATAACAGTATGAAAGTTTTTTGTTGAATTCTACATTATCGAAGGCCAACTTAGGAATTCTCATTTCAGTTTTAATATCGCTGGCTTTTTGAACTTAAGTTTCAAGGATTGCATTTCTATTTTTTTGCATCTTCCAGAAAAGATTACGATATATCTAAATTGAATTTTTAGAATTATTAGTAATGAGTTAAGCATCAACATAAACTGAAATATTTTTTTGTCCAAATCATTTTTTGTTCTTTCTTTTTTGTACTTTTAGCAATAACCTAAGCTAGACTATTTAACAAGTTTATGTGGGTCACTAATTTATCTTTACAGCGTAGCGCTACTGCATTTCCATTTGGAAAAGTGAAGGTGAACAATGACGACGAAATCCAATTTTTAGGACTCGAATGTCTTACAAATGATGTAAATAGCAGTGAAAATAAAAATCAGAAAAAACAAGGTGAATCATTTCTCTGTAAAAGTGTATTGATCTTACACTGCCCAGTGTTTTATTTACATTTCTCTAAAGTAAATAATTCAATTTCTAAAAATATTTAATGGAATAATTGATTTTGAAGAAGTGTCAAATAAAAGTTCTAGATAGTAAACTTTAATATTTTCTTTCTAGATACTGGTAGAAATCATACTACTGAACTCAGTAAATGAGCTATTTTTTTAGGTGATGATAGCGATGTGGTATTATTGACGGAAACTGTTCCAACTAACTTTATGACCAATATTCGATCAGAAATCGGTGCTGCTATCGAAACAGTACCTTCATTTTGTACGCATTCCGTGGGAAATGCGCCGTCTGAATCAACTGTCAAATTTCCAGCGGGTTAGTACAATTCATTTTCAACTTTAAAGAAATTAAGTAGTTATTTGGATTTATATGAGATCCAAAATCAAGTAATTAAATTTCATAACAAACGAAGAAAATGGGTGAGTTTCTTTCTTGAAAGCAAAAGTTTGGAATGCCTGAATTAATTGCATATATGTAATGAAAAACTGGTTAAAATTCAGGTAATTTCATACGAAATCTGAATTGGCCGTCTTTTATTGTAGCAAATTTTCTATCTAAAATTTTTTGGAATTTATTTTTTGAAAATAAATGAAGTAGCAATAATGTCATAAGGGATGTAATCATGGAGTACCTTGATCCTGTAACATTTTAGTGAACTACTCAGAAAGCCTAGTATTTTTTGGATATAGCTGGTTACTAATAATTTATTACGCAATTTATTACAGATGAAATTGCATCTGTTGAATCTAGTTCATTTGCTACGGTATTTGATGTTAATGCTGCTAACACAGTATGCAGCATTATAGATGAGCAGATTTCGGCAACTGCAAGTGAACATTCAATCAGCACTGTGGAAAAAGAGCTTACTTCTGCAAAAGCATCATCTGTTCGTATAGCGATTGATGATGAGGATGATATATTAATCATCGATGAATTAAAAAATGTAGATTTTCGATTTTCTGACTTTTGTTGATGAATCATTGATAATTAGTTTACGGATTGCTCACATTTCACTTTTAGTGATATCGTTCCAAGCAGATGCATCTAATGTCTAGAATTGGCACTAAAAGATGTTAAAATGAAGAATGATTTTAGTTAAATCCCATCAATCACATGAAAAAGTAGTGCGTTACTTAAAAGTAAACAGTATAGAGATTTGTAAGGCTTGGTATCGATGATAATTTTATAAGTAATTTGATAAATTCAGGAGAGCCTTGGTGACGATAAAGAAGCTTTAAAAGAAGTAAAAAGGGCTGGCGACAAAATTGGTGATCCGGAGTTGGAGATTATTGAAAGCGCTGGAAGGTTACTGTTTTTTTTGTTGTTGAAATAGGTTTTTTCAAAAGCTCTTTGTCTCTCGCACTATTTTGCATTATATGTATTATATGCATTATATGTATGGAAATAAAATTGTTTTATTACTTAGTAAATGGTGTTTTTGGATTTATTGATTTTGCTGTGCTGAAACTGACTAACTTAAATTTTTTTTAATCATAGTAATAATTTTCATGCAACACAAATTATTTTTCTGTTCCACATTGTATTTGTTTTAATACTTGAAATGTTAACGTCCCTAAAACTTGTGTTCACTCGAAATCCAGTTTTTCTGTAAACCACTGGCCTGAAGATACATGAAATTTTAGGTGCATTGGGTCTCATAAGATTTCACAACGTGAAGCGAGGTTCTGCTGCAGTCAGTGCACCGAAAAGTTTCTTACGAAGGCTTCTTTGCTGATACACAAAGAGACTCACAGATATGATGCTGGTCAAACGATCGCGGCGGTTGGTTGGCTTTAAGCAACAAACTTACAATAAGGATTTGATGCTAGACTCGTTGTTTAATTTAGTTTATAAAATTTTAATCTTAGGTTTACGGAATCCCTATTGAAACAACTTTATACTTATGTCGTCTGTGTTGTTTGGCATACGAATCACAAGCAGTGTACCAGATGCACATGCGTTCTCATGGCTTACTACAAAATTGTGAACGGTGTTCTGTAGTAGCATTTAACGAGGAACAGATGAGGAATCATCAAGATCAACACGTTCTCTCGGCTGGTAGACAACAAGCGGTTTATGTTTGTTCGAAATGTGTGACTACTTATTCAACGGTTAGATCTGAACTAATTTTGTTTAAAGAATAATAATTTAAGATGCCGAGTCTCGAAAAATTTTTCTTCGACTAAGTGAATGATTTTACTGGGTGGGTGAAATGGAGAAGACAAAAGGCAATTCGTTGCATATATGTCAACTGTTTTCAACTATTTTTAGGATAAACGTTTGTATCATCACATGTTTGTTTCCCATGCACAGGCTATACTTTATTTCTGTAAGAACTGTGGGCTGGCAAACACTAATGGACGTGTAGTCCATGAACATATAGTACGAAGAGAATGTTCTTGTCAGGTATGTTTCATACTTCAAAAACCGGTCATCCGATGTTTAGTTTTTTAGAAGAGAGTGATTTTCACTTTGACATTTCATCCATATTAAGGATGCTCTTTCTCTATTCGCTTTATCCTTAGTTTATTGGGTGGCTTTTAAAGAAAAACCACGCTGATAAATCAGGTTAACAATTTGCCCTGCTGAACATATATACAAGTTTAGCAGTTTCATCTTTTTGTTTCAGAATTTATCATCATTACCAGAATTTATGATTATGGGTTTTACGGCTGCATGCATATTTCATTACCAACCAACAAATCCGGTCCAGTATGAGAACAGAGTACGCAATGGCGAACTCCTTGTAGTTATTCCATCAGAATGCATTCATCGATCATTCTTGTCCCATCCGAATGATGTCATTAGCATCACTTGTCCAACGTGTAATTCACTGGTTAGTTTTCGTTAAGCTAATCCTTATAATCTGTTTATTTGGATTTTATGTCGATGAGTGAAGGATTATTTCCTGAATTTAATCTCCTTTATGTTTTGAGTTTTACAAATTTTTAGATGAGTTTCCTGCGACTTCAAGCGGAAAATCCGATATTCACTGGAAGCCTGCCGGTTCGTTTTAACCGTTGTTAATTAATTAAAGTTCTAAATTTTGGTAGAATTTAGTGTTATCTATTTCATCTGTTAAGTTTAAAAACTACACGTATCAAATACTCACGCGTGAAATCGATATTTCGTATATTTCATTGTTGACACATCTAGCGTACTCTCAATCATGCTGCGGATGACAATGATGACATGATGTTGATGCTATCAAACATTTGGAGAATGGAAAATATCAGTCAGCAAGCTAGCACTTTGAACACACGAAACCCTCAGGCGCCCACTTTAGTCGATTTTCCTAGTACATCATGCACATTATCGCAAGTTGCCGTACCGTCTGGTGACCCGACACATGTTGTTCGGAATGCTATGCTCTTGCCAGTCTCTCTTTCTGGAGTTTGCATTTCCCAAAATGTTAGTAATTTTACTCTGTTATAGTAAAACAATGGTAATCTAGTCTTTTTTGATTCGGGCTTTGCAGAATTGAAATTCACATGCTCAATTTTTAAACAGTTTGAGATTTTAAAAAGCGTAATTTCATTTCTTCAATAGATGTGACCTTTTAGCAGTCAAGAGGAGTGCCGAGTAACATTGGTATTAGGCAACCATTATCTCAAATTTCATGGGTTCCAGCTCGGGAAGCATTGACAGCAGCTTCAGCCGCTGTTTTGTTCCCTTCATCATCATTACAGACTACAGTAAGTGAACTGTCAATGAATATAATTTCGAAAACGACATACTGTAATTCTTCATTGCTGAAGAATCATTGAAATGTCGCCTGACTTGAACAAATAATTTTTTTCTTCTGATATTCTCAACTCCGAGAATCTCTGAATCAACATATTTTCACTTCAACAATGCTTTTACTCTTTTTAATTTTTCATGTTTAGTCCGATTCGACGTCAAGAGCAACTGCAGTTGTATCACATGTTCGTTTTTCAGCTACAGTTATTTATGATGTGATATCTGTAAGAAAGAATGAATGTAGCACAGTTAGGGACTTGATTTTTGCATTGCATAGCTGTAGGAATAGAACAGCATCCTAGCAGTGGCTCCGTCCACATCACCACGGTTTGTATCATCATCTTTTCAATACAATCTTGCAGGAAAGTATCTATTCCCGAATATTTTAGGGTACAAATTCTCATCCGTGCATCCCAGCAGTGGCTCCGTCCACATCACAACCGTTTGTATCATCTATCTCTACGCTAGCTGGTGCTGATTCATCATCATCGTCTTCGAAAATACCACCTTATTTACAGGTAACTTAATTTCTTGCAACTTTATGTTGAGAGTAGACATGTACATTAGAAAGCGTGAATTTGCCGATTTAGCCTTATCGCGGTGTGCTCGAAGCAGTCGGTCTAACAGTTGTCACTCAAATGGTTACGCGGGACTATATCGTGAAGAATACTGAGGGTGGATACTTCTGTACTAAATCTGGATGTGCCAATGTGCAAATCGAAAAGATTACCAGTGGACGTGTGCATAATTTGCGCCATAATCCACAGAATATTTTTTTTTGTTTGGAATGTGGCAATGCATTTCCATTCGAAAATCTCGTTGTGAATCATATGGTTGAATTCCACCATCAAAAGCAGAGTTAGCACCATTTGTTCCTTTTCAGAGATCTCTCAGTTTGTTTAATTATAGAATTTGTCTTTTGATTTTCGTAAATAATTATCCAGTATGGAATCATATTGAGTGTAAAAACTGTAGAATCATCTCTGCGCAACACATCTAACCTCTAGAAATGAATCTGAATCTGGGCCTTGAATCAGTTGATGGTCATTTGTCGATATTGTCGATTTAAATAGTTTAAAGACTGGATATATTGCGCAGAGATAATATTCCAGTAAACACAAATTTAACCAATTAAATGGACTTGCATATTTGAAATGTCAAAAACGATTATTTATTCTGATTTTATTTTAAGCGCCGTCACTAAACTTGCGCTGTTCGTTATGTCCGAAAATCCCTCCATTCACGCAGATAGAGCTTTTTAAGAAGCACATGGCCGAGTCTACAGCGCACTCAACTGCTACTCATTATTTCAGTTTTAAGCAAAGGTTTTTTACATTCTGTCCCTTTCTTTCGAAATTTAAAATCACAACCTGAAAGTGACAAAGATTATGCAGGGTGCTATAGTGTTCTGAGTATTAGAATGCATTAGAAATTTCTTATATTATGTAGTTTAATAATTTTGTCAATTATCAGTGGGATCTAATTTGCAGTGTAGTTTGTATATTAAACTTTTTTGTTTTTCAGATGCAGACTACGGTTTCATTCAATAGAAGCACGCTTGCGACATGACCACGAGCATCGTGCAACGAAAAATGCGTAACTTTTTAGTCATTTAAAAAAATCTTTCGCACTTTAAGAAACGTATAGGGGTATATGGCTGCATGTTTACAATCGAACTGCAAAAAGGGTTATATACAAGTGGAAGAATTGTTTTGAGTTAAAAATTTTATATGTTTAGTGCAGAGAGACCACTAATTTTTTGTATATGGTGTAGGAACTTCAATAATATCGACAAGAGTTAATGAGAACATATAGGGGATATTTCATATTCTAACTGTAGTAGATATTCTAAGACAATTTATTATCCGCAGTAGAGTAGTCAACTCGGGCAGCTCGAATCGGTGAGAATTGGGCAAGTTATTGAGTTAAAATTTTAGGAATTAGAACATGAAATGAGTGTTGAAATTACGTGTTCTGATAGTGTTAACTTTTTTGATTTCGGTATTTGTGCTTGAATTGGTGGTGGTGAGAAGGTAGACAGGATGAAATCATTTTAAGTTGTTTTCAAATTTAGACCATGTTGTTTTGTGTGCGGCACGAGCCGAAATTGGTGGTCCAGCTCGGCACGAGCTGATTTTCCGTATATTGATCATTCATATATCCATGCGTTTTCTCTTTGGGGTATGTGTCGAGAATGCGGTTTATGTTATCCAAACGAATTGAAGGTCTCTTTTTTTGGTTATTTTTGAGGGTTCCTGAAAGATTAACTTTAAAAAATATTGGGGCTCTTAAACGGGATTTCAAGACATTGTTTGTCTGCACGTCTTGGCATAAAAAGTTTAAATATCTTGATATTACACAGTATGTTGATTAAGTAACAGTTTGAAAAACCATTTGAACTTTGGTCAGGTAAAAATCCGAATAGTCAAAAAATTTTTTCAAAAGTTTTTGACATATCTCATGATAACTGTATTGTGAAGCGTCCTGTTTTCCGAATTATGAGGGATTGTGTGGCGAACAACTTGATTTTGTGGTGCATATTATGCTTTTGAGTCGCACAAATTTTTATTACATTTTTTTTCTGAGAATTGATTTTTATTTAAATTTCACTTCTATTTCAGAATCAGCAGTATTTTCATCATTTTGAAAATCAGCATACGATCAAAGCATTGAACACTTGGCAGTGTAAAATATGCAACATAGAAATTGACAACTGCAATGTCCATTTACATGCACTGCAACGTCATTTTGTAAATTTTTGTTTTGATATTTTTGATATGCTTCCTTCTTTACTGATTAAATTTCAGATTAGGGAATTTGAGATCTTTTGTAGGTTATTTCTAACTGTCGATTTGCTTATGCGCTTCATTTCTCGGGAAATTTTTTTAAGAAAATGAAAACTATTCGGGAATTTTGTGTGACTAATCAAATCATATCAATATTTTGTATAAAAAGAAGCTTTAAATTATAGATTAAATTTTCACCTTTTTCGCTTTTGATGATTTTCATAAAAAACTTGGAAGTTTCGTCAAAATTAATGAGAAGATATTGAGCAGAATTGTATATTTAACTTGAAGTCTTTTTTAGGTTATAGGTGTTAAAACAAATCGACGAAAGCCTTATGCCGTTGAAACGAGTGATGCAATAATGCGTGCTTTTCTAGGCTATCCAGTGCCAGATAATGCGAGGATTTAAGAATTAGGGTGGTTTATGTTTATCTTTGTTGTTGCTCTTATTAACCGTGCTGTTACTTATCACTTACTTTAATCGCGTTTTGTTCCCGATTTTTGCATTTGGAATTATAGGGGAGGTGGGTTAGATTAATTTATAGGGCGAGTTTTATGAAACAATATAAATTTAATTATAATTTGTGTCCAAATTACATGTTTAAGTGGAAAACTCATTGAAAGAATTGCTGTTTCTCACCATCCTTTAAGAACTAATTTTTTTATTCGAGATTAAATAGACTGTTTCATGTGCTTTCCTGTTATGTCAGCCTGTTCGTTATTCTGAATTATCAATTTTATTTATTTGATTTAATTTTTGGTGCAACTAAATGGATTGTTCTTCGTTAAAGGGCAAGAATAAGGCGGGATTTCTCATGGTCTCTAGGACTAAAGCGAATGCTTTATAAAAAGTGATAGAAATTATAAAGTCTTTAAATCGCGCCATAATGTCGTCACTATACTTTCTTTTTTGACTTTTTAATGATAAATTTTGTTTTGTTACTGATCTCAAAAGTTACTGTGACAGTAGCTTTTTCATTCCTTGTTTGCTTAAATATTTTCCTGGCAATTTCAATTTTACTAATTGAAACAGATATGCCAGAAATGTAGTTTTCAATGTTCATAATGCTGGATTAATGCCAAAATAAAGCAGACTTTTTGAGAACTTGTAAAAAATCAGGAGTATGGTTCTTTTGAATGGATTTCATCCCCTTAAACCGAATGTACGTGTTATTTTGCTCCTCTATATTTTCCTGCTTTACATATGTTTGTTTATTATAGAACCAAAAATCTTGTTCCAATTTTGGTAATTACGAGAGATAATTGATCATACAAAATGTACTGTGTCTTATGTTTGCAGCGCTGTGCTTCACAAGGTTTTTTTGACAAATAGTGTATTATTCAACTTCAGACGTCTCCTGTGCTAAATAAAAATCGCGTGAAAACATGGGATTATGCTTAGCAGTTATTGTTGCTCAATCGTACGGGAAAATGGTTCGTAAATTCCAGTCTGTGAGTGGATAACACTTAGACATTCCCTAAGGATTACATAGCATATACAAATTCGTTTCCAAAATTTAGACATTTCGCCATTTCGAAAGTTCCATGTAAGCCAAGAAGATATTTCGGAAGCATGAAAGCATGAGGAATCTTGTTCATCTAACCGACTAAACCAAGTGGTGAGTCAGGCGAAATGGTTTCGGTTGATATCCCAATGTTTCATTGGGAATTTTCAACTTTGAAAAGAAATGGATACCCTCCACATGTCGTCCATAAGTGATTTATCATGCGAAAACAGAGATTCGGCTCGAAACATTGCTGCTGTTAATATTATCATCCACATTATAGCAAGAATAGAACCCAGCCAAAGATGGGCACTTCTAAACATAAAATTTTCGAGTAGCAAGGAACTGATGAAAGCATTAATAATCTTAATATCAAGTGATGACACTACTCTTATTTTTAGCAGAAAAACTTCATGGAAAAACTCGTAAATTTTTGCAAATCTAAAGTGAATTGCTACGTGAATCTCAGAAAAGTTTCTTATTCAACTTTTTTCAAAGAATTTAGAGATAATGCATATTAAAATCCGAAGACCTTGTTGTCGCCCAGAAACAGTTCGCGTCAATCCCCGGCTGCATAATAACCGATCACAATGAGGCAATCATTAACAATGGAGAAAAATTCTCAGACGCCACAAAATAAACTCAAAATGATTGAATCAGACAGGAAAAAAGAACAGACCGAGAAAAATCTGGATCTCCCGGGTGGCGGTAGCGCACACACACCATCCCTTCCTTCAAATTTCTACTGACTCGATCGAGATGAAGATTTTCATTCTGGGTATGAATGATTTCGGATTAGTCGTAATTATAAAATGGAGCAGGTAGTTAGCGATGAAATGTGGCTATTTATTTGCTTGTTTGCTTTTGTCTTATTCACTTATTCTCCACTTGAATGTACGTACGTTAAATCCGTCAAATGCATTCATTCTTCATTCGGAGTTATTGACAGTTTACTTCTGATTCGTTCGGTAATTTTATCACTGCACTGTTTCTTTTCTGTTATTCCTATAATTTTATTGCTGCATTAGATGTAAATTTTCAAATGATGCAGATGTAAATGGTTATTTCCTTTTTCAATAATATATATATATATATATGAAATAATGAAAAGATACGTGTTGGATTTATATATTGAATGTAAGAAATGCTTTTTAGTAATAGACATATTAAACATAGATACTGTCATTATAGACTGTTAAATGAGCAAGCATATGATGAAAGAAGATGTAGATTTAACTTTACATGAGAATTTGTTGCTTTGGAAACATCAAAATATATCATTCGATTCCTGTAAAAAAATTTAAATAGGTTTTTTGATTAAAAATTTGCTTACACATTATATGCAGTCATAGCTAATAACATGTCTTAAGCTTATTATGACATCAGTAAAAAGCACCTTTTAAAACTTTTTCACCTTGAAATGTTTGCACTTCTTTCTCTAAATGTTCATTTCCATAGCCAATTTTATTTCGCCGTTTTGTTGTGTCTTCAAATCGTTGACATTTTAGACTTGTTGTTATTTTAATAGTGTTTTCTACGCTTTGTCTCCAATGAATTGCTCTTTTCTCTCCTTTAGTATCTTTTTCCTTTTTTTTTCTAAATCTATATAGAACACTCTCCCATTTTCTTTCTGGTCACTCAACTTCTTATCAGTGTTAATTGGTAAAATTAAATATGCAAATCACTTGACTATATTTCTTCGTTTCTTCAATTACATAGCATAATCATTCATTCGGATATTTCCCAAATTTTTGCAAAATATTTTCTAGTTTTAACTGGACTGCAATTAATAATTATCGATTTCTGTTTTCATTTCAGTGGGATTATCATACGAAGTGGATAAACGTGTCCGTCTATTGTTTTATCATCTATCTTTTCGTTAATCGTGATATCTTGGCATTAGGTTTTCTTTTTTCATAAAATAAGTACTAATTCGTTGAATGAAATTATGTTCTCAAATAATTTTGGCATTGGAATACCAATTATTTTATATACTCAGATATTTACTATTTAGTAATTTATGGTAACATATACGTTAACACCAATTATTCAATATGTTTAGAAGAAGGAATCAACTTCAAGTCTAAAACTTTTGGTTAAAATTTGATTCAAACAGATCGAGAAAATAAAAAAAGCTGCAGGACGTGATAAGGAAGAGCTTCCATTCGAATTTATGTTAAAGGGAAGATAGATAGTTATTTCATTTATTTGCTTGTTTGCTTTTGTCTTATTCACTTATTCTCCACTTGAATGTACGTACGTTAAATCCGTCAAATGCATTCACTCTTCATTTGGAGTTATTGACAGTTTACTTCTGATTCGTTCGGTAATTTTATCACTGCACTGTTTCTTTTCTGTTATTCCTAATAATACAGCTATGCCGAAAATGGTAATTGCATGCAAAAAGTTGTATTTATATTCTATTTGTCAGATAATTTTACTTTGAATAATAAAAACAATTCTATCAGATAATTTTACTTTGAATAGCAAAAACAATTTTTTATTAGGGCCTACTTGCTCAATTTTTATCTTTTTATTTTTCAGTCCCATGTCTTACTAATGAAATCGAAAGAGAAAGTTGGATTTGGAATTGGAAAGAAATTAGAACGGCTGTATACATCATTTAGGTTCCACTTAAGTGTTGCTAAAATGGTTTAATCGTAGATGGATTTATTTAGAATTTCAAGTTGTGTACTTGCAATAAAAAAACTCGTTACAGCTTTTTATTCATTTTCTTCTTCTTAGCGATAGCTGCAAAAAATTACTCTTAAAAACTTAGTTATATGTCACCATAGATATCCTCGATGATAAATAAAATAGGAAACGAAAAGAACGAAAGGGTTGAATGATGCATGTAGTCAAAAAAATAATTGAAAATTTTAACTCTAGGCAATTGAAATATTACTTTTTTTAGTCTCATGCAGTAGCTATTAAAAAGCATTATCACATTTAAAATCATCCTTCTTTCCTCACTGTTTTAAACAATGATCAAGTTTAAAGAGCCGTTCGAAAATGAAGATTTCGTTAATGAGTGATTCGATGAAATCAAACAGGACAGATAGAATTTAAGATCACTTCATCTTGTTTGTACTTTTTTCCACTCATTATTTATTGGATCATTTCGTTATTTCGTTCAAAACTTTGCTCGAGACTAATATACCACTTAAATTTTTGCTCAATACAATTTAAGCAGACTGTTATAATAATGTAGATCTTTTTTGTGAACTTTTTGCAACTTAAAGATGAAATGGAAGTAAGAGAATGTGTAGCAAAAGCATTAAGTGGCTCACTATCTTTGGATTCCAATTATTGTTGGATCTGGAAAATTGTTAAATTTCTTCTAGTTTGATTGAAATATTTTAATTGGGTTAGTTATTATTAGAATTTCAAATCGGTAAATAAAGCACACTTAACATAGGTTTATTCAAATGATGTGATTATCTGCAAGAGTTTAAATATGTAATAAGTTCGACCACTTTTTGGGCTATTTATTACATGATTGTGCAATATTTCTGATTGGTACATTAAAGAAATTTATTTGTTGGTCGTTTTTCGTAAAATTTTACTGCCTCTTCTTGTGTCTTGTTTAAGCGGTGTATAACTTTCATTAGTCATTTCTTTTGCAGTAAAGCATTTTTGGATTGTTTTCCATCTTGGCTTAACTAAATTTTTAATTTTTTCTCTCCAGATGTTTCTGATTATACAATTTTTCAGAAGTTTAAATTTGGTACATACTAATCTATCCTTTCCATTTTGTTGTTTCAATTTTTCTTCTATATAACTAATCTGACCATCCTCGATTGTAGTATGATGTTATCATTTTAAAATGAAAAAGTTCGATAAGTTTTTTCTGGTAACTCAGTCTTCTTTTTTAAATGAAAGTTATCTTTCCGTGCAAGACTTTTTAACTGCTTTAGATGAAAGTCATTTTTCCTCCCAGCAAGAATTCATTTTTTTCATCGCTTAAAATTTTAGAAGTTATATTTTGTAAGAATCACTAACAAAGGCCAAATCATTTAGCTGAAGGAAATGCTGTGAAAAATGTTGTGAAGGATTTAGCCCTTTATTGTTGTACATTGTTTCAGTAATTATACGATATATATATTAATGCAAAAATTTATCTATGTAAAAATTTATTTTTCGTAAAATTTAAAAAGACAAAATTATCCAAAAATGTTCTATTTCTTTTGCCAATAAGTAGCGCGGAAAATTATGAAACTCAGAATGTAATGTATTACGCACGTTCTGCAGAATTTGCAGAATATTCTAGACTTCTGGTTATTCTTTGCAGATGAAGAGCAATATTATATTCTCCAAAATATATTTACTAAACACGAAACATATAAGTTATTAAAAAATTGATTTTCGAACGGTGAAATTATGTAAATTATGTATGCTTCTGGCGCTATTCAAAAGTGAATGAGCAAATAATATATATTTTATTGTCCTGAACAAAAATATAGGTCATTTATTTACATCCATTGTGTCATATTATTTGTTTGTGCATTATTCGTTTCAACGGTATGATGCTGCACTATGTTCAAGTCAAAATAGTTTATGATGGTATTCATTTTTTGGATTGCAAAGGATTTTAAATTAAAGAAGTGGATTTGGGTTTAAATCTCAAGTATAACTTTGTGACCAAAATTTTAGAAAGAGTAATCCGTAAATTAACTTGTCTATTTATTTGCATTTATTTGCAACTTGTCTATTTATTTGCAAAAAATGAATTCAGTTGTAAAATCAGGCTGTAACAGAGCAAACTTAATTGGAAAATTAGAAAAAGTCAAATTATTTCGGCCGTAGAAAGGTTCCTCCAATTTTTGCAGGGACTACGGAGTTTTCATTTTCTAAATATGGATGTGGAATGGACTTTTATCATATTTATCATGTAATAGGACGTTTAACATGAACGCTGCGAAGATCGACTTTAAAGTAATAAAACCGAGATGAAGGAATTAAAAAAAAGATTAATGCTTCTGGGAATAGCTTGACAACTAGTAAGTTAATTGAAATGTATGAGAAGCAGTTAGAACTGGGAATAAAAGAGGAGAGAAAAAGCATAGGTAGATGACCAAGATTGTTTGATCATATCCTTCCCTATTCGCTTCCATGAAGTCATCCTTCCCAATGCATTTTCTCTGAAGTAATGTAGAGCATCTATTAGAACTTGATGTTGTTGATATATGCATGTGCTTCTGTATCAGGAAACGGAAAGAGAAGCTGCATTTATTCGAACTCTGCCAATTTGGACATATCTCCATTTTGCACATTAGACGTCGAACAATCCCTTCGTACCAGTCGAGGTGAAATTAATATAACATATTTGCAGCAGTGTAGTTTTGCTTGCCTTAAAAATTAACGTTAGTTTCAGTAATCTGTGATTAATGCAGTAATTACTAGTTTCTCTATGAATCATTGGAACCGTTATATATCTTTCCGGGCTCTTTCTTTATTCAAAATTCTTTTAACATAGAAAAGTGAAAATAAGAAATTTTCTTTGAAACTTCAATAGAAATTATTTCTATAAAATCATTCCATTCTTTTATCTGCTTTTGTTACTGTTTTCCTCCTCTTTCCACAGCATTCCTCAAATTTAAGTTTTTAATTGCATTCTAATATTGCTGATTGTTTTTCATAATTAGCAAAAGTTATCAGTTATCATCGACTAGTTGAAACTTTCTGAATCTTCATTATGCTCTTTGTAGCTTTTTAGTTTTGCAGGAAAGCTCCTCCTTTTTATCGGAAGTTTCTGATTGAAAAAGATGGAATTATCACAAAAGAGGAAGAATTACGAATACACACACACACACACACATATATATATATATATATATTGAAAAAATAAAGGTTACCGTATGACCATAAAAGTACAAAGGTTTTACCAACTTTAAATATTTATGAACTAATATATATATGGCCTGCGAGACTCTGTTTGATATGCAGCATGAGAATATTTTTTAGGAATCGGTTTTTTTTTAAGAAAATTTTGAATTTTGTAAAACCCAACTTTTATTCTCATTATCTATTAGTGTATATGACACATAAAAGATTTGGCGAAAACTGTTGTCATCATCACCAAATGCATATTCAGATTGCGTTTAATGTGAATCCAAATTAAACCTCCATTCTTTATATTTGAAATCTTACGCATATGTGATTTTTCCTCCTCATAATTCTCATTTTTAACTTCTTTATTCTGTAAAATGTAAAGTCATTTTGAATGCATAAATTATTAAACTGTTTCTAAAACAACGACTTTGTTTGTTTGGTTTGGTTTGGATTGTTTTTAGCTTTCCGTTGCTCGCTTGTTTCTATTTCAAAAAAGTTTAGCAATTTTCGCGTAGTGGGCTCGCGTTTTCATTGCTTGTCAGTGTTAGCAGTACATAATTAATTTACAGATCTAAAATCTGAATTCGGTAATATCGAAAGTAGCGCGAAATAGGTACAGCGAAACTGGAGTGCAAAGGTAGTTGCAGATATTTGTCATCTTCAGAGCTGACGAGCATAAGCTGACGGTAAGGTAAGTAGCTTTTTTTGTGTAATGAGTTTTGTAATAAAATTATAATTCACAGAAGATTTCTCCAAAATTTTTGAATTTATTTGTCTTTCAAAAGTCGTTAAGAAGGGAGAACTTTAGTGATTATTATCACGAAGGTTAGGATGAAGGTAAAAGGTAGATCTACCTACAATTCTAGTCAGTAATTTGCAAAGTTTCCTGGTCTTTATATAAATGGTCGAAATGGCTGTGATTTTACCTTGAAATGATTTTGGTCTGCATCTGCTACTATTTTGAGTAAGCTGATATATAGAATTATAGTTTAAATCGGAAGGAAGAGGAGATTAAGTGCAAATAAACAGGGTTTTGGTATCAAAACTTGTGATAATAACTGTATTGCTCAAATAAATGGTTTAAATACTTATGAGGCAGGAAAAATGAGTCTTTACAACGGAAGGTTTTAAATAGAAGTCCAAAAAAAACTAAAATTGAAGGATTAAATTGAATGAAATCAATCTATTTTTACATTGTTTGCATTGCAATTGTTTTTACCATGTAACTTAAAAAATTGTTAATTTTACCTATTCTTCTTTTACAAACACAGGAAATACAGTGATAATGGTAAGGTATTCGGAATGGTAATTGTTTCATTTTCTTATGTCGAAAGTATTAGTATGTCCTTCTTATCTCATACCCTTATCCTGATTGTTTTCATTTTCTTATGGCGAAAATTTCAATGCCATGTCAACTCACTCTTATTCGTGTTCATTTTCATTATTGTTCATGATCATTATTCCCTTCACTCTTTCTACAATTTCGATAAGTGTTTCGTCGTAAGTATGCTAACCTTAGTATTGCTCAAAAAAGAGAAAAAACATTTGCACTTTTTTACTTGCTAGACATCCATAGTTTCGTAAATTACAAAGCAATGAGTTTTACAAAGAAAATTGATGTTGGGCAATATATAAAATTGCTTTGTAATCTATTCCCTTTAAGTATGCAATACTTTTTTAGTATGAAATGACAATTCTCTACATTCTTCTTACAATTGACAGTAGTAATTCCTTCTAATATCATTGTTTTTTATCGTATAAAAATACAGTATTACAACGTTTTTTTTATTCATAAACTTCATAATAAATGCATTTGTTGCAGTTGTAAAAAATTCACTCAAATGGATAAACATAGGAAATGAGTAAAAATTTTTCAATAATTGACGTATCCTTCCTTTCCTGCATTTCATCTTTCTCTTTTTTCCCCATATTTAGTGCCTCTTTTATTCCTGAATTATTACAATGAACAATAATTTTCACTTCTATGATTTAAAATCTTTTATAATCCAAAAAGTTAATATCATTATAAACTACTTTGACTTGAACATAGTACTACATCTTACTATTGATACGAATAATGTAGAAATAAATAATATGACAAAATGGATATCAATAAATAACATGTGACAAAAAATATACGTTATTTAATTATTCATTTTTATATTAATTATTTATTTTTTTATATTTTATACTACCAGAAGTATATGTAATTTGTATAAATTTTATCAGAAATGTCACACGAAAGTTAATGTGGTGCGGAGGATAAAGATGAGCATTTCGATAGAAATCAGTTTATTTTCTGTTATTTATGCAGCTTTCGAAATCGAAATGTGCATTTGTTTTATACTAAAATATTCTTCTGCAACAAATTCTTACGTTAAGAAAAATCATACTTGATCCTTTTTAATTTTTTTTCATATCTTTGCTCTCTATTCTGTGTTTAATAATGTTTAATTGTTTCGATGCCAGTCGTATTGAGAATTGTAAAAAATTGAACATAACATGATTTTATTTATCTCAGTAGCAAATGTTGAATAGAGCAAGGGAATTGATCGTCGAAAGACTAGTAATATTAAAAGTTTAATATAGGATATACAGGTGCCATTTATCAGAATTCCCCTTTTTATTGACAAAGGTGACAAATAAGAATCTTATTACAAAAAAGTATTCTCTTTTGCAATTAATCTTTTTTCTTTTATCGATAAATGACAACAACGGTGGAAGTGCAAACAAAAAGTGGTGTCGAGGAGGTGCACGGGCAAGTTTTCGAAGTTGGGCCACGTTATGTGAATCTTTGCTATATTGGGGAAGGAGCCTACGGAATGGTGGTGTACGTTTTTATTAATAATTATGTTATTGGGTATGAATTTTATTTTCCTGAAGAATAATGGGTTTCAATTACGTTTTGTCATGTTTAAGTGCAGCTGTTTTTCTGACCTTTTCTTTTGAAATTTATGTAAAGATCTTTTAAATGACTTTTGATGACAAGGGAATGCTTGCAGATATACGTTCATTTTTCTTTTTTATGTAGGAAGTTTTAATAAATGCTTGAGTTTGAATATTTCAAAGAGAGATAACGTTGAAAAAATCTTGATTTTTATCTTCAAATATACTCAAATGGTCGAAAAATACATTGATATGCATAGCAATTGTTGACACAGCAGATTTATTTGGTGATTAATTTGTTAAAATTGTTTAGGTCAGCATTGGACACGGAGACCCATGAACGTGTCGCTATCAAAAAAATCTCACCATTCGAACATCAAACATTCTGCCAAAGGACACTTCGAGAAATTAAGATTTTAACTAAATTCAAACATGAAAATGTAAGCTGATTAACGGAATTAGCAGATGGATATTAATAAAATGCAGGATTCTATGTATTTCACTTTTACAATAAGTCTATGCTTAACATAGTATATTTAAGTATATATACTTCCGCAAATCCAACTGAAATTTTTGCATTTTAAAAAAATGTCATGAAAAATTCTCACTTTGTAAACATATTGTGAGTCATAACTCACCTGAGATAGTTCTAGGAATTTGCTTAGCACATGTACAGCTTTAATAATGTAATGATTTCATTGCTAATATCCAACTGAAGAATAAGATTTGGCATACGTCGTAGATATGATGAAGCTAAAAATCTTGGTTTTTTTTCCTCATATCTTTTCTATTGTAGATCATCAACATTCAGGAAATTATCAGGGCACCAAGCGTGGAACAAATGAAAGACATGTGAGTTATTTTCTTTGTTTTTTCAGATAGATATTATTGAAATTTGATAAACTTTATTTTGCTTGCAGAAAGAAGTGAGCATTAACGGATGAAAGAATAATTTAAGACTTTGTTTCCGAAGTATTATAATTTTTCTTCTGAAGTCTTGTAATTCCATATGGTTGCTTTTCAAATTTTTAGTCTTGTTGATATCTTCGATTTTATGATATAACAAAAACTCCAAGTAGGATAAGAATGTGTCATTACTTAATCCAAGTTTCAGCTACATAGTGCAATGTTTGATGGAAACAGATTTGTACAAATTACTGAAAACCCAACGGCTTTCCAATGATCATATTTGTTACTTTTTATACCAGATATTACGTGGTTTGAAATATATTCATTCTGCAAATGTTATTCATCGTGATCTCAAGCCATCTAATTTACTTCTCAATACTACTTGCGATCTCAAAGTTCGATTTTCAAAATTTGGTGAAAAAAAATTTTTTTCAATCAATAGTAGATAATTATTTCTAATTTTGTGATTTTGCTGATTTCCAAAAGTATGGCTTTCTTATAGCATCAACATAAATATTGCAGTTTTCATTTAAAGCCTGTAAGGAATTTGGAAAATGGATGTACTAAGTTGTAAATTTCATATTCATGCTTTAGATTTGTGATTTTGGTCTTGCGCGAGTAACGGATCCTGAACACGACCATACTGGGGTACTGACAGAATATGTGGCAACTAGGTTAAATATTTTTCACTTAACAAATTTTTGAAATTCCCTCACCTCCATGCTATGATTAAAAATATTTCATGTTTCCAATTTGATTTTTAGTTTATCACTCGACTATATTATTCTTCATTTAATGATTGTTTTTCTTTTCATTTTAAATCTTAGATTTGTAAAAACACATTTTTACCGATCACAACCGTTACTCTTAACCTTTTATTTATTTCAGATGGTATCGTGCACCTGAAATTATGTTAAATTCAAAGGGTTATACGAAATCAATTGATGTATGGTCGATTGGTTGCATCTTAGCCGAGATGTTAAATAATCGACCTCTTTTTCCCGGGAAACATTATCTAGATCAACTGAATTTAATCCTAGGCGTTATTGGGTCACCAAGCCAGGAAGATTTACAATGCATCGTTAACGAAAAGGTTCTGATTTTTGTTATTTTTGGTATCATTCTTGATTTTGTTACTGTTGTGGTTTCTGTATTATTTTTGCTGTTATGTAGCAGTAGTAATACATCATTGTTATTCTGTCTGCAGATGAAACTAAAAGATTATTTGTTTGAAAATTTATTTCACTGAAGTTTCTAGCTTTACTTGAATTCAGGCCCGGTCATACTTGCTTTCATTGCCGCACAAGATAAAGCAACCATGGTTACGGATGTATCCAAATGCAGATCCGCGTGCACTCGATTTACTGGATAAAATGCTAACTTTTAATCCGAACAAGCGAATCAGTATAGAAGATGCCCTTGCACATCCATACCTGGAACAGTATTATGATCCGAATGATGAAGTATTATATTTCTTGATTTTTTTTGTTAGATTTAATTTTATTTATTGTGTCACAAGATTTCAAACTTTTCGCATTTTATTTTGACGGAAAGCCTGCTGGTAACTTTAAATAAGTAATGAATAGTTACAGTGAAATTTAATGTATGTGACTATGTGATTTTACTGCGTCTTTACTATTTGAAAAGCTTTGAGTAGTGAGCATTTTACATATATAAGAAGTTTATAGTCACTGAATTGTATTCCATCCAAAAGATAGATGGAATATTTTCCAGCCTATATGCGAAGAACCATTCACTTACGAGATCGAGTATGACGATTTACCAAAAGAAACACTGAAGCAGCTGATTTTCAAAGAAACGGAAGATCATTATAGGCGAACACTGGTAGCAAAGAAAGTAACGCTACCGGAGGAAGTAGAATTGGATTCTGGAATTGGTTCTGCAATCTTAAGTCCTTGAGAGTGGGCAGTATTCGATAATTTATTTCATTTGGGAAATGATTCGAAAAGTTTTTAATTCACCTTTCCTAACTTGATTTGAATCTAAAAAGCTTATCATGTCCATCTGAAATGAAATTTAAGAAACTTTAATCATTCCGTTCTTTCTGGACAAAATTTAGAACTCCTTATAAATTAGAGAAATCATCATGATGGAATGGTGTGTTAATTAAACAGTAAAGATGGAATGGTACGTTAATTAAGTAGTAAAGAAACTATTTGTATTTGTGTCCGAAGTTTGTTTTGTTGAAATTCTATAAAAATGATTTTTTAGAATTTATATCTGAAAACGGGAAATTTTTGAAGTAATATATGCACACTCGCTTTTATTTATACAATCTTGATTGAGTTTTTCCTTTATTGATTGATTAGGTTGAAATTCATGTATCTCTTATCGTTAACGTTCAGTGGATTGTGAAAAAAGTTGCATTCTGTTGTTAGTTTGGAATAAGAAGTTACGCATTTATCAGATCTCAGATCAACCAAGAATTTCGAAACATATTGTTGCGATCGTATTTCTACTTTTACCAATGTTTTCGTTTGGACCAATCTAATTATTTTTTGTGTTTTGCTCTATTTTGTTTTCAATTCTAAACTTGATTGTTCTCGTTTTACTTATTATTTTAACGGTATAATAGCTGGGTAATGTTCAGCGTTTTAATGTGCAGCAGATTATGGAAATTTCAAAATTAGATATTTTCTTTTCACCAGTACGATTATTTCAATAACGAAGACATCCTGTAACATTCGTAATTGGCATTTTCAGTACCTATTTTTTTGTATACATTATGCCATGTAAGGTTTAACTGAAATAAAATTACGAAACTTTCTAATTATTGCAATTAGAATGCCGTTAACATTTCTTTTATTAAATTGATTCCATAATTTCATTTCATTTGAAGTTTAAGAAATTTGAGAAACTTTATTGAACAGCTTTTTCAATTCCATTCCCTGTGTTGCACATATTTTGCTGATTTTTTCATACATGATGATATGGAATCCTGTGATGTTTTTTCCCTATATATACTTTATATTCTTTTTTTCTTTATAAATAATATCTTTCCTATGAAATAATTCAGGATTTCATAGGAAAGATATTATTTTTCAGGATTTTTCAAAGATTTATTTATTTTAGTATAACGGATGTCTGAAATTAGGAGATTGTTTTCTCTTCGATGTTCACAAAAAAATCGATTTGAATATGTTTTCAGATTTCATTGTTAGAATGATAAATTCGCTTATGATTCGTTAATTGCCAATATATATATTAGATAGTTGTCAGCAATGGTTAGACCAAGAGCTTTCCAATATATAATGAGTATTATTATTGTTTGGAGATAAGTTGGAGTGATTAATGAGTTCGAATTTCAAGGAAAAGTTAGGAAGAGTTTCAAAATCTATTTATTTGAGTCATCTGTTTTTCCATTTCAAGCATTGACTGGATAGAAAGTTCTTTGTCTTTTATCCCTGATCTTTTTATCTATGTGTTTTCAAGTCCAGTCTATTATAATTATGTAACGCTTGCATGGATCTGTTGTACTCGATTTCATTTCCATACCATTTTCGAATGGATTGGTGATCAAATTATCCCATTGAAACATCGGTGTAAATCCGCTAGTAATATTAAAGTCTGGTTCATTTTCTTATTAGTGAATCTTATCATTCGTGATTGTAATAAAGGCTTCACTCATAGGATACGTCACAAGAATATAATGTTGAAATATACATTTATAAGGAATAATTTGGATATTGTAGGAAGTATTTGAAAAAAGCATAACCAGTGTTAAGTTATCCTCTAAGGTTTGTTGTAAATAATAAACCGTCAATAAGGTAGACCATATAATGGATATCGTAACGGCCGCTATCTGTAAAATGACCCTAATTTTAGGGAACAAATTTGAATCCATGAGAGGGATGGGAACAATTCCTGATGGTTCAACATCAGGTGTAACAAGTGCGGGTGCATCAATGGTTCTTGATGATGAGAAACAAGGAAGGAGGTAGTTTATCTTTATTTATTTAATTTTATCAAAATAGTGATTATCTTGAAATTCTTTGAATTATTTTTGTTTTAACATAAAGCAAGGTTCATAGTAATATCTGAATTCAGTTACCTAATAATCATATGAAAATCCTTTCCTGTAGCGGGTTATGTCGATCTGAAATTTTAACAACAAGGTGTTTGCGAATACATTAAACTGTAGGTGGTCTGATCGAAATTATCAATTTCAATTTCTTAATTTGTTGTATTTAACCATTTTCTATCTGTTTGTCTATTATTAACCACGCAGATCGTTTCATTTATTTAAGGAAGGAAATATTATCGGATTTAAATTTATATAATTTTTTTAAATGTTTGATAAAAGTATAGCAAATTGAAATCATAGTTCTATATATATATATATATATATATATATTGATGTTATTATCATTTCATCAAATACATAAATTCTTTGAAATCTTCAAATACCTTTCTGATGTTCGAAAAATAAAAATTGAAAATTAATAAATTCGAAAATGAAATTGCATTATGCGGTATCATTTCCAATTGTATGAAAGTCGTTCTTATAAATATCACTGAAGTATAAGATCAGAGCATTTGCTCTCTTGAAAAATAAGTTTTATTTCATTCAATTTCATCAAAGAAATAAATCTTTTTCAACACCAGTAAGTTAGATTCTTGTTTTGCTCCTTGACCTTTTATAATTTGTGGATCATGGCATACTTATAACGATATATCATCCACCCGCCTTTCTAGAAAAGAATTCATTCAATAAGAGCTGATTGTAGCTAGTTAGACTACTCAAGTTTGATGGCTATGTTGGGATTAAAGAGTTTACTTATTTATTTAATTTTACCGGACGACCAAACAGTTTATGCATCTTCTGATCATGACGGGT
The DNA here is from genome assembly GCA_916381525.1 of Cercopithifilaria johnstoni. NCBI lineage: Eukaryota > Metazoa > Nematoda > Chromadorea > Rhabditida > Onchocercidae > Cercopithifilaria > Cercopithifilaria johnstoni. The sequence continues at coordinate 64,877 of CAKAEH010001947.1, read as the reverse complement.
TAGTGTTAATATGAATTTAGTCTTCTCTACCTATTTATTATTTCCAATGAATTTTATGATCTATTGTGTATATGTTCAGGATCAGATTAAATATGCTTATTTTTTCATAAAAGTATTACGTTTCTTCTATAAAAATTGATTTACATTAGTTTCTGAAATGATGTGAAATTTACACATCAATTAAGAATTTCACTGATAGCTATTGTTCTATCTAATCAAACTACGTAAATTATTTATAGTCGATAAATCAAATGGTTCAAATTCTTGGTTCAGACAGAAGTTATCCATATATTCAAAAAACCAGTTTTGATATTCTAACCTATCTATCGTTTCAAATTTTTTGATATTTGTTTGAGTTAATAAGTCATTCTTAGAAGTAGCCATTAACTGATAAATTAGCAAAAGTTGCTGATAACTGTAATTTTATTGCAGTGAAATAATAGGAAATGAAAATAATCGAAATCGAACTGATGAAGAACTTCTTGAAGAGATTATCAGTCAGTTGAAATGTAAAAAATACAATGAAGTGCATAGTCTGATAATTGCTGCAACCGATCGTTTTATTGCCAGTATTTATCGGAAACTGTTTCGAACAGTCTTCAAGGAATATGACAAAGATTTTAGTGAAAGTGGTATTTCTGATCCCATTCTGGAAAGTGTTTTGATACTGTTGAAATCATATGGAACTACAAAGGACAAGTACGTTTAAGTTAGTTTTGTTAGTTATAGAAATGTTAGCTGTTTGATACTTAAAATATTTTGCAAAAATGCATATGGTATGGGAAATTGGATATTTTTCGGATTTAAACTAATTTTCAACCCATTATAATCAGTTTTAAAGAATTTATTTTTTAATGCTTATTTTATATATTGGCCTCTATACTAACGAAAATTTTAGACTGTCTGTTCTACTTGATTGTTCTGATCAAGCTAATTCATGGAAAGCATTTATTATGCTTGGAAGCTTTATGGAAGAAATAATGCCAGAGATGGTGGATCTCAGCGAGCAGTGAGTCGTTTTTCTTCTGGAATACTTTTCACTCCAAATTGTTACGACGATAATACATTTTTTGTTTCCAAAGTATTTTTGATTGAATTTATACGTTTGCGTGATAGTATTATTCTTATTTATCCAAGTCTTTGTTAGCTTACTTTACCATCGTATAGCTTTATTTATTCGATCAGTATTCTGGTTCAATTTTTACTTCCTTACCTGAGAAAAGTTTATTATTCCGTTTATTTTATGTTCTTTCGTCTGACCCAAAAAGAAACTATATAAATTGTAGTTTCTGAAACAAATTATACTGCTTTAATAAACAGTGTAGTTACTTGGAAAACAATGAAAATGATAGAGAGATATGGAGTTTATGTTAAATTTGGCTTCGTTTTATATAATTTCAAATTTAGTTTCATCTACGACATTATAAAAGTTTATATTCCGTCATGGATTGAACGATTCGAGAAAAATGTCGTGTTAAATTATTCAAGCGATCAGTTAAACAAGGAATATTTTTCGAATCTTGAAGCTGATTATTTGGATCAAAACTACGATCCAGTATTGCCAGATGCATCTTCTGATCTTTTTTTAGCAGCTGTGTTTATGTTTTTACGAATTTTTACGTAAGTTCTAAACTGTTATTTTCTTTTGCAGAAATTTTAGGATTTAAGCTATGGACGATCTATCGAGTTATTTTCATTGAACAAATTTTATCAATTGATATCATCATTCTTTTGTAATCTAAGTAAGTAGGGATCTGTTTTGGTCTTTATTTATAGCAGGATAATTGTTCATTGTATCTTTTGCTTAAAATTCTTGTTTACATGACCTATTTTCTAGTTTATCGATGAGTACAAACTATGAATTGTTGGATGAGCTGTTCAATAAAGTGTTAGCATGCACACATATAGAGAGTCATTATATGGAAGTACTTATTATGAAATTGGATGAAATTTACAAATTTTCCGTCCAGCGATTGCCACTCAATACCCCTGTTTTGATCAATTCTTTGAAGTAAGTACTTTGTAGAAGTTATAATGCTTAAGGCAAATGATCAGTTATGGTAATCCTATCCTGTAATCGTTTTCATCATTTATCACTGAATTTAAGAAATCTAAGTTTCTCCATAGTTTCATTAGTTAATTCCATTTGTATACTTTTCTTTTTCTATGTCACAATGATGAGTGGGAATTGCAAGTATAAGAAAATGAAAAGATCTATGAGGACAGCGTAATTTGTGTCTGATAAGCTTAGATGTAATTCTATTTTTAGATCGAGGTATTATTCACTTCCACAAGTATATGCACCTGAATATTATCTTAAACTTGCTATTCGTCCACTTCGTTATTCGCTGCATATTTCAACTGCAAATATGTTCAACATTGGTTATGTAGTACTAGTACTGCGAAACTGTTTGGTTTCTATCAAGAATGAATCTATAGGACGAAATCAGTGTCCATTTTTCTTGGTATAATTCAAGAAATTTCTGATAAGCTTGTTTTTATAGGACTTGCTTAATAAGTTTTAAAATTGGGAGTGATTTTCGATTATGCATGTACTTCGAAAATCTTGAACACTAATACTTTTGTATGTCATTAGGAAAAGGTAATGCGTGATATCCTTTCGAATTCCATTTGTTCAGCTGTTTTCAACTGCAGAAATTTCTTGCCGATTTTTTACCATGCTGTGAGGAAAGCACTTTATGTGAAGTGCGAGTGGTATGCATGGATACTTTCAAAATATTCTTGTCGAAATTCGAACCAGTAGCTCAATTACTTATCATCCGAAAATTGTTCAGCATGATTCGAGAAGGCAAAATACAGTGAGTTATGATGCATTACAATCCAGAAATATAACAAATTACTTGAAAAAATAGAAGTTAGAGATGTAAAAGAGATGTAAAAGAGATGTAAAAGATATATAAACATATCATACTTAGAGATGTAAAAGATGTAAAAGAGTTAGAGATGTAAAAGATATATAAACATATCATACTTTACAAGAAATTATCATACATCGTATATTAAAGAATATACATAGTTAAGTTAGCCTTCATAATTGTGGGAAATAAACGTCGTTACCAATTCTTGCTTTTTGTTCTAAATTCTTGTTACATCTTAAAATATTGAGCTTATATAATTTTTAGTAAAAATTTCTTTGAAGCTCTTTGCCATCATATTCTTATCATGATTTTTTTCAGAAGGAAAAATCTTCACGAAATCAATATTAACGATGAAAAATCGTAATTCTTTAACTTTGTTTTTTTTTTTTCTTAATTTTGCAGGGTACATGAAACTCAGTATTTTTATTAAATATTGCTTTTTTGAAAAGTTGTTATTAATGTGAATCGTTTTGTTAAATCTAGTCGTTAAAGTTACAACTTCAGTGGGTTTTATTCGTATCCCTCACTTGTTCAATGCCATAGAAGTTCATAATTTCATAATTCAACACAATATAACACCATACGCTGGTTCATTTGAAAAGCAAATGTTGTTCAAAATTGTGTATTCGTGAAGACTACAGTTGCTTGAGACTGTTGCTTTATTTCAGATTAAAATTCGAGCCACATTTTTTTGCATGGATTGTCGATTTGTTTCGTTCCAAGTTTAATTACGAGGTGTTTCGTAGAGAACTTGATTATTTTTGGGGTGATATAGTCAGTATACGTTATTCATGTCTCAGTGATGGATTGCAGTACTACTTATCTGTCTTCATATTTGCTCAGGAACAGGCGTTGCGTAGAATAAATCCGGAATTGATGTTAAATATTTATAAGCATTATCTTCAACCCTTACAGGTATTCCTAAGATTATTGAAAATTCTTCTCGAAAAATTCCTATCGAAGACTTGATGATAAATTTAAAATTTTGAGTTTTTAGAATATTAAGTAGAGTCTTATTTAATTTTTTATGTGAAAATTTAGCGATTCCTAGGCTTCCGAGCTTTCTTACTATCTTTTCTTAAGGAGAAAATGTTAAGTGCACTGTGATCTTTCATGATGAATTTTGAAGTAAATTAAGCTTTGCTATAACTTTGACAGTTTCGATATAGAAGTTATCAAATGAAATGCGTAAATAGCAAGTTTGTATTACAGATTACTAAGATTTCAATTACTCATTAGTAAGCCACTTTTTGGATTGCAGTTGTGTTATTTATAATTGATTCTTGCAGATATTATTTGTTTATTATCGGATATCCATTGTTTTACAATTAATTATCTAGCTTGTTTTGTTTCTAGTCGCAAATATCAGATTGGACGGAGTTGGTGAAAACCGAGGAACGACAGATAAATCATGGAAATCTTGCAGTGTCTGCCGATCAACTAGCTGCTAATATGGAACGTTTAGAAAGTGAAGCCCGTCGACAGCAGGATAGCCAGTCACTACCACTGCTTCAGTTTCAGTGTTCAGAAACTTTGAACTTTGTTGCAACTTTTCTGCGTAACGTACATATGCTATAACCGGTGAATCTTATGGAACATCATCGATTATATGTTGAAACTTTTTCAGTGGTAACGAAATCTTTTTCATGACTTCCGGAATTCATATTTGAGTTTCTCTTTCTGATTAGATTTGCAATATTCCTCTTGCTTTCTGGCCAAATAAAGTCAGTTTCTGATTATTGAATTTTCTCGCGCATTTCTTTAAATTGACAAAAATTAATCGATCTGTCTTATGAGTGTTTGCTATTCGAACAAGATAAGAGATTGTTGAAGACATAGATAGAATTTATGATCTCTAGCCGAAATATCTCAGGCCATTTTTTTGAAAATTTATCCGCTAAAATTATTTTTCATTTGTATTATCTGGTTTTTCTTGATCATACATAACACCTGTAATTAACGTTTAAATCAGTTAGACTGACTGATAAAATATGAAATGCGAATAAGATACTGATGAGAATGTAATAAGATGTTCTTCGTAAATGGTTTTTGAGTGTCTTTAAATTGTATGTGAAGATTAACTTATGCTTCACAATTATTCTACGCTGATGATTATCCTGAAGAGATATCATGTTGTGAAATAGTCCTATAAATGAGAAGCATTAATGATCATTATATCATACATTCTATCATTACAAAATTCAGATACATACTGTTCTTTCATGGTTATTCGATATGCAATGGCAGAATACTCTTTTTGACCTATATTTTTCTCTTTCCTTTAAATTTCTGTGTGGTATGTTTGTATTGTTATAATTTTCCGATTTTGTATATAAATATTTTTGTATTACGGTTTCTCTTACTTTCAATTCAATTCCTCAGTTGTTACAATACGTATAGTAATCAGGTATTTGTAACTCAGTATATTCATTTCTGAGTAAAATATCCGCGGTATTGCTTGAGATAAACTTCAGTACTTGATTTAAAAAAAAAAAAACTGATTTACTGAATGCATTATTGATTCCATTTACGATTCTGAAAATAACCAGATGTCAAATGTGGTGTTTTTTTGATTTGGGAAAGATGTGGGTATTAATTACGTGTGATTTTTTCGAAAATACTTTAGTGCAACAATCCTTTAAATCTTGACCATTACCTCCTACAGATTGTTTCCATTAAATAAATGGTAATTAATAACATTAAATAAATGATAATTAAGAAATTAAGAAATTCTCGGCTATATAGAAATAATAATAGTTACGTATCTAATTTTGTACATACGAAGAATTCTTGATACATTCTCTCAAATGTTCCATTCTTTATTTGTTTTAATTATTTCTTAAGTTTGATATAAAATGAAATCTTTTTCAAATTTAATTAAAATTAAAATATTAATTAAAAAAAAAAAGGAATGAAAGAAATGCATAAGAATATAAACCTTAATTATCATCGTACAGTTTCACTTTAACATTATTGATGAGCTTATTATAGCACATGAGAACATCCTTAATACCCGCACTTTAGGTTCTACCGATGATGCCTATAGCTTCTGCAAAAATTATTACAATCGATAAGTAAATCAATAATTTTTTCATTGTTATCAGTGTTGATAAGGAATGATAATTTTTCCAATGCTAAATCTTATTGTTTAAAATATTTAGAGTTTAAATTAAATAAATTATAAAAGTACTGAACAAAAAGTGAAGTATGAATGAGTTGAATTAAAACTTTGAACTAAAATAAATCAATCAAAGAACTGAATTAAAACTTTGAACTAAAATAAATCGTTCGTAGTAAATCAAATTGAAATTAAAATTAAATTTGAATAATAACTAATAATACCATTGCTTATAAGAATTAATGAAATAAATAGAAAAATCAAAAATGAAATAAAATATTAAAATTTTTAAATTTAATTGATTTTAACATATCTTTCAGACAATTATCATATTGTTGTGTAATGTAATGATTCCTAAAAGTACAAATATCAAATTTAAAAATTAAATTAAAATACGAAAAGTACGTTGAAATCAATCAAATTCAAATTCAAAGGATCGAATTCTCTCTTATATTAAAGTACAAATAATTAATGAACAAATTTTTTTGTGAAGAAAATGAATTGAATAAAATAAAACCAAAATGAAATGAAATTAATTAAAACCTGGATGGTTATTCTTATTTAAAACAAATAAAATAATTATTTATAAAAAATCATTTGATAATCGATTTTAGAAGTTTTTTTAATTTTTGTAATTTTAATTATTGTGTAATATTTTAGATACTTCCTCCAGTCACTACTAAATTAATGTCATAGGTCAACTGAAAAAAAAGATCGTTGTTTGATTGAATGAACAAAGGTAAGCATCAAATTTACTAACTGTTAACAACACTTCAAATATTCTTCATAAATGATATTTTTGTTGTGAAAATATTAATAACGATATAACAATAAAAGTCAGTTATCATTTGTGAAAAAAAAACAATGATATGATGATAAAGTCAGTTATCACTTGTGATAAAAATTATGATATGATAATAAAGGTCAGTTATCATTAATGAATTTATATATATATATATATATATGCAGATGAAAATCCTTTTAAAATTATTAGTGAAATTAAAGTAAAAAAATTTTTGAAAAATTTCTATTAAATATACAAAACGCTTAAAAACTTTTTTTGTGATAAGCGAAATATTTAGTTGTTAAAAAGATTATCATATCAGTAATATCAAATTACAACATGATAAATTCTTTTTTTTTTTAACTGAAAAACAAAACAATTTTAAAAAGACCAAAAAGTGAAAAGATTATCAGAAAAATAGAAGCAAACGATTTTATCATTTATCAACGAAAAAGAAGCAAGCGAATTTATCATTAATTTTATCATTAGATGATTTTATCATTTATCAACGAAATAAAAGAAACAAGCGATTTTATCATTAATTTTATCATTAAGTGATTTTATCATTTACCAACGAAAAAAAGCAAACGAACTTATCATTAATTTTATCATTAAATAATTTTATCATTTATCAACGAAAAAAAAGAAGCAGGCAAATTTATCATTAATTTGAGTGGTAGCAGTAGTGCTGGTTGCACAGTTCATTAAATGCAAAACTTTCCATATGAATTGTAAAATTTATTATTGTTAATGTGTATACCGGTTTCTTCATTCGTTTAACATTTCAATTATTTGGAAATGATAATTAATTTCTATTGCTTATAATTTTAAAGTAGTAATTAGTAATTCTATGCAAATGTTTTAATTAAAATATTATTTTTTTTTCAATTTTATTTTTAGAGTTTTCGAAATTATACAAATTATAAACTTTCAAATGAATGATTTTTCGATTTCTAGAAATTTTTCATATTTGTTAATTAATCAATTCATTAACCTATCATTGATTACAAGCGGAAATGGTGATATCAGCAAGAAATTAGATTAAAACAATAAATAAAGTAATTTCATCAATCTTTTAAATGCCAAATACTATGATAAAAATGTGATAGCAGAACTTCAAATATTACCATTACCTTATTCAAATTTTAAATATCTTTATTATTGAAAATAAAGCATGCTCTGATTTCAATTCTATTTTCATTGAAAGTTTATTAGCAATTGCAGAACCATAGATTCGTCTATGTTATCAGTGATAATTACTGATAAGTTTGATCCGAAAATTTTTGCATTCTATATAAATTTATTTTTGATCTAAAATCTTCATTTAAAATTATTTGAAATAAATTTACTTTTTATCAAAAACTTTTTTATCGAAATATTTTTTTTTAAACTTAAAAATTTTTTAGTTTTCTTTACTCATTAATATTTCTCAATGTTAATCTAACAAAGAATAAATTAAATTCTAATTAATATCATTTTTGGTGATATCATTCGATTTGGGGTTAAGTTTGGGGTCAAAACGAGTATTGAAAATCAAATGAGGCTAATTTTTTGTGATAAATTAGCATCAAAATGATTTCATTTTAAATAAATAAACCCTGCTTTTATAAAATATGCAATTTTTTTTGTTAAACTCAGAAATTTAAATTAAAACAAAGAAAATTCATTTGTCATCATTTTGGTTGGTAGGAATAAAATGATTGAAATGGAAAAAAAGAAGGAAGAAAACGAATTATTAATTCTTAGTAAACATATGCAGCATAAATGTAGGAAACAATAATAATGATAGATAGAAATAAGATATGATTATGAAATAGGATTTCAGTATGAAATGGTATTAATAAGATGTAATCGATATGCTGAAAGTGATAATCAATCATCATTGAAGATAATGGATCTAATAAAATGACCATTGCAAATGCCTCATATTAAGATGACTTTTGAATAATTATTTATCGATGGATCAGATTTGGCCATTTAATTTTTCTCTTCTGAAACTTTTACCCGTTTAAACGGAAAGATTCTGAAGGAACCATATAAATTCATTCGTCATCGTTGGTAACTGATTCAGTGATATTTAAAACTAAATTAAACATAATTTTCATTAATCAACAAAAGTAAATTAATTAAATTAATTAAAAATGTAAATTTGCAACATACTGACAACGTAAAAATTTTTATGATGGAATTATATCTATGAGTGATAAATTAGAGCATATGAAATTGCAAATTTAAATTTTTGAATTTATTATCAACCTCATTCAGCAACTGCAATCTTCGCGATCTTCTTCCATTCCTTCTTATAGATTTGAACTTCGTTCTGCTACTAACCATAAACAATTTCTTTTTCAAATGCAATGGGTCTACAGCCGATAATGTAAACAGTCTAAGGTATCAATTTTAGATTAATCTCATAAATTTAAATAATTTTTGTTATCAAATGAAAATTCTCACTCAAATGAATTTTTCATTTTGCTAAAAGAAAAAAATGATAAGATATGATAATTGATTTTTCCTTTTCTTAAATTTAATTTACAAAAATATTAAAAATAGATATGCAAAGTTTGGAGTTTGATTAATTCTATTAATCATATTTGAAATATATTATTTTAATGTGTTGAAATTTTAGTTAGACTTTTTGCGATAATGCGATAACAATCAGAATTTTGTACTCTATTCTATGAATGAAATATATTCATTGTTGTTGTGTAGAATAACAAAATCCATTCATGGAAATCAAATATAAATCATGAACTTTACTCCCAATCTTCAAACTAATTATCATGATAATTGATTAAAGATATCAATACTCTGAATGTTTAATTTAAAACAATAGAATTTTATATGAATAGATTGATTTTTAGATGGTAAAATATCAGAAATTTAAATTTCAAAACAAATAATTGCATAAAATTTTCAATTGTTTGCAAGAAAAATTCTACAATTATGACAAATCATTTGGATATACATTTGATATTGATTGTTCTAAATTTTGACAAAAAATAATTTGAACATTTCATTTTCTTAAGATATCTTAAGATCTTAAGATATAATCTTAATCTTAATTAATATATACATTCTAATAATATTAAACATCAAGAAATCATTGCTAAAAAGAAGATATCAATTTCGGGAATTAAATTGATCAATTAATTTGGATGATAAGAATTGTTGAAGTAAAGTTTATTATCATTGTTGAATAATTTTCAGCAATATTTCTACATCAATTCAATTTATTATTTCATTTCATAATTAAAATAAAATTTGGTAGCATGAATAGTTGAAATCATAGATTGAAATAATATGTTATGGTTGTGTAAACAAATATATATATATATATATACATATATATATGTGTGTATGTTTGTATATATGCCTTTGATTGTAATATAATTAGCATAAAGATGATGAGGATTGGTTGGAACGAAAATTGTAAATTACGACGATATTATTTTTTTTTGTTGTTGAAAAGTTTTTGTTCACTTTTATTCTTTCTTTTTCTTTCACTGTTGTAACTGTACAAAAAACTTTTTTTAAAACATATTGATTAACTTAACTACCAATATTATCATATCATCATCATTATCATTATCATTATCATTGAATAGTAGAAAATGGAATTTTCAGGGATGCAATTATAACCGGAAAATATTGACAGCATTAATCTTTTCTTGAAAATATAGCACATGGAGATTGGAGAAATTCACAAGATATGTTTATGTGTATGAATGTGTAGTACAAAAAAATATTTTATTCAACTTTGTAGCATAATTTTTTTATCACAACTTTAATATACATATAGTTTCAAGAATTTTAAGCTGTGGATTAAATATTAAATGGGAAACGTTGAAGGAAGTGTATCCTAAAGAATTTTTGATATTGAAATTAAAATGATCTTTCTGATACTATCTGTTTGTTTAAAAAGTAGTATCTACAATTTAATACAAAATTCAGATTCTTTCTACGAAGATTCAGATGAACGATATCTTTAAGGTTCTATAAACAGAACTCTTATAATATTACAATGAGAACATTTAATAAATCGAAGTACGATATTTGATGATATAAAAATTAGCTAGTGATAAGAGAGGAGCATCTTTCTCTCACTACTTCAAAATCTTACTCTTTCTTTGCAAAGCGATTGTTTGACATTATGATGAATGTAGAAGTACATATATCGCCATTGATAATGTCTACTACTTGTTTTCGAGATATGCACTAGAATGGTAGCATCAATATGCGATGTGTATTCACATTCTAATAACAATAATAATAATTAATAATTGATAATAACAATAATAATAATTAATAATTGATAATAATATGTTAATCTTATCAATAAAAATAGTATTCCGTTGATTCAACAATGACTAATTGTTTATAATTTCACACTATCAAACATAATATCAAAAAAATATCACTATCAAGCAAAATTTAAACTTTCTCCTTTTCACTTGTCTGTTAGCAATGAAAAGATTAGTGTGTCATTATCACTGATATATATCATTTGAACTTTGCAGAAAATTTACTTTCAAATATGCTTATTTGAAAATTTTAATGCATTCGTTTTTGTTTAATAAATTTTCTATTAATTAGGAATAACAAAATGATAATTATTTTATTTGATATCTCTTTTCGAAAGTTATTTTTAGTATGATTGAAAAATAAACAAACAAGAATTGATGATATTGTTGGAATTAAATGATTATCTGGGTAAATGATTACCTGTAATATTAAATATCTATCCGTATTGTTTATTCAATAACAACATTTTTTAATTTTAGTAGCAGAAATATTTTTTACTAATTAATATATTTTGCTAATTAATAATATCAATTCAAAGATATTATCATATTTAGAATATAATCAAACAAATTCATCCTAAAATTATTCGAATAGTTCGAATTTTGCACTAATTTTTTTTGTGTGTGTCTATGATAAACTAAAAATGATAAAAGTTTTGCATCATATTTTTTGTGTGTATGTGTGTGTTTATGATAAACCAAAAATGATAATCATATCATAAACACTTTTTCAGCTTTCTTTTTTTTGTTTTGTTTTTGTGAAATAAATTTCGTGCATTTTTCATTGCTGTAAACAAACATATCATCGCTATAGAAGCCTGACATAGACTCGTTTTAAAAAATTTAAATTAACATATTGACAGTAACATTTCAGAAAGGTAATATGATCAAATGGCAAAGAAAAGAGAGGTGAAAGTTACTGAATTGAAATTATATTAAATGAAATTGAAATGATTTAGTAATAGTGATATGTTTGATAATAGTGATAATGTGATTAGGGAAAAGTCATTTGTAAAATAATAATTATGAAAAGAAAAATTGTGCTTTTTATCTTTTATCACCTTATTACTACTCTTATCAAATACATAATTACGTTCGCTTACATTTCTATTTCTTAATTATTATCAGATATTTTAGTTTCAGGAAATTAAAATTTGAATATTTTTAGTTTCAGGAAAAAAATGCAAGGAATCAAATTTTCATATTCGATTTATCATTATTGTTATCAATATTTTACAGCTAAATAAATTAGATTCTATTTTTTCTTAATATCTTTTTTTATTTACAATTTAGTAATTTAAATTAAAAAAAATTCAAATGCATCATAAATTAAATTATAATTATAGTTTTGTATAAATAAGAATAAATTAGTATAATAAAGATAGATAATGATAGTTTGATAACAAAAATATTTAATTCTTCTTCTTCGTATTATTATTATTATTATGTTACACACAGTAAAATTGATATGATACGAACAATTATGACCAATATATTTAAATTAAAATCGTTAACCATAAAATATTTTACATTCTATTGTGATCGTTACGCTAATGCAATTGGCCTTTACGGGTCATTCTCATGCGTAATTAATTTGTTCAATATTTTGCATTCCATTGATGGGATTGCATTAATATAAAATGTGTGATAAATTTAACATTGATTAATTGTACACATATTTTGTTTTCGAAAATTTTCAATTATCATCGTTTTAATTACTCTTTAGAATTAAGAGAGAGAGAGAGAGAGAGAGAGGATATGATGAAAGAGAAAGAGAGAGAGATTCAGTTATGCTTTTGATAATGGATGATATGTGATAATGGTTATTTCTGAGTTAAAAATTTTACCTATTTCGTTTACTTACTTATTCTTGTCATAATATTTCATTTTGAAAATACAAATACTAAAGCTAATTATTTAAAAATTAGCTCTTATCACAAATGATAATTTTTTTTTGTTTACATCATATTATTTTTAACTCTTCCCTCTTTATTTTCATTTCTTCCAAATAAAATATCATTCCTGCCAGCTGACTGAAATTTATTATCAATAAAAAAAGAATAACAATTTTTATTATCAATTTTATTTTTTATTAATTAATCGTTAAAAACTTTTAAATTCATTTATTAAACTGCAGAAAAATTTCTCTCTGTTTTTTGTTGTTGTTAAATATTTTACTGCAAAAGAGTACGAATAATTTTTCATTATACTTTTTTTTGATTTTAATTTTTTTTATTAATTAACTTTTGTCTTTCTTCTTTAATGAAGGAAAAAACAATTTGAAGTTTTATTACTTGCTGATATTTACATTTTTCATCTTTTTTGTTAATATAACAAATTTCAAAATTCATGTCATTTATTGTTTTCAGTATTTTTACTACATATGAAGGATGTATTTCTTTACATCATATCATTTCATTTGTGATTTTAATTTATTTATTATTTAAATTCTAGTAGCATTAGCAACAACAACAACAATATAAACAACAACAACAACGACAATAGTAATAATAATATTCATTTGTGATTTTAATTTATTTATTATTTAAAATCTAGCAGCATTGGCAACAACAGCAGCAATAGTAATAATAATAATAATCATTTGTGATTTTAATTTATTTATTGTTTGAATTCTAGCAGCATTAGCAATAACAACAACAACAATATAAACAACAACAACAACAACAGTAATAATAATAATATATGGCCTACTAATGCTATTGATTTCAGAGCAATTTTGCATATTTGCTAGGATTCAATTTCCCTTTTAGCATCTTATTTATTTCATACATCCAATAGCTTAGAAGCATTTCTCAATGTTACCCCAGCTTACCATTATTTATCATTAACTAATCTTTATAACTCATCTAAGCATGTTTGTAACAACTCGAGTAAGCTTAGTGAAACCATTTTGATTGGAATTAGTTTGTAACTTCATTTTTCATCTTTCAAAGGGGTAATACAAATTTTAAAAAATCTTTTTATAATCGTATAGATGTTTACTTTGAGTTTAAATTTTGAGCAGAAAAGTTTTTAAGATGTTTTTGAACTAATTATTTTAAGTTTTCAAAACTTTGAAGTTTAATTAAGAATGAAAACAATATATATATTGTTATATATTATTATCAATATCATTATTATTACCATTATTATATATTGTTATATATATGCATATATATGATCGAATAAGCGATATGATATAATAATAATCAAATGTGTTTGCTCTATAAGTATTATTAATATGATTTTATTACTATATCTATTATTACTATTTTCATTATCATTATTATCATTATGATTATTATTATCAATATTATTATTATTAATATTGTTGACATTGCTATTATCAATATTATTATTATCATCACTATTGTTTTATCATTATTATTACTGTTATTATGCTATTATTGTTCTTATTTTATTATAATTAATTAATATTGTTTATCATTAATAATATTGTTATTAATTTATGCTGTTGTACAAATTGTTAAATATTAAACTTTAAAGTAAAACCAATGAATTAGCATAATTTCTCGCATTTCCTTAATTCATCTCTATTTTCATCAGTCATTGCAAATCTTTATTATCATTTGAAATATTCATTATTATTTATTGTTTTTTCATTGCTGCAACTTTTGTCTTAGTTTGTTGAAATTTACAGTTTTGTAATTTGAAAAGTGCTAAGATTATTTTTTACATGTAATGGAATGAATAATGAGAGTAACTTCACTATGAAAGGTAATAAACAGGTATTTCTTAACATCAATGAAACGAATAGAATTTAAATGTTAAAGGAAAAGAGAAATTTTTTTAATATTCTGATAAGGTCACACTTTCACGTATGCGTATGTTTATAAAGTATGTTTGCTTATTTGTTTTAAAGAGAATTTGTAATTCTAAAATAAAAAAACCTAAAATTGTTTTAATTAACATTTTCTAAAATATTCATATTTTATTTGATACAAAATTCTATTCACATAAATTTATTAAAAGCATTACAAACTATTTTATCATTCTTTTTTTCTTTTTGAAAATCGAAATACAATTTATTTGAAAAATTTGTTTTGAATAATTAATTACTCTAATATTTGTTTATAGTTTATATTTGTTAACCATTACTGGTAATTTTGTTTTCCTCTTTTGAACCTGAAATCTCAAAATACTTTTTACGCTGATCGTCTTGTTGTAGATAATGCAAAATGCACGTTGTTAGGAGAAGATGAAATTTTTGAAAAATATATCCTGTGAATTGTTTTGATGTGTAAAATGATACTTGAATTTGTGTAGAAAGGAGAAATTTACTATCATTCATTTCTAACCAACAAAAGTTTTCTTTGATGAAAGGCAAAATAGGCACTACTATCATCGTTTTCTTCTTCTTCTTCTTCTTCTTCTTTTTATGTTTTTATGTTCTGTCGCAGTAATGATATTTGAAAATTGAAGTGATTTATCAACAATAGTAATGGTGATAATGATAATGACAATAATAAATAATAATCTGATTGTAGCTTCTTAGTGAGATAAGAGAAATAAGAAAATTATATTATTTATTGAAGTATTAGTCTAGAGTTAATAATATGCAAAAATAGTATGACTATAAAATTCTTCTTAAAACATCTGTTGAGGTAAATAATTGCATATAATAATAATAATAAACAACAAATAATAAATAATAAATAATAATAAATAATAAAAATTAATAATAATGATAATAATAATAATAATAAATAATAAAAATAATCACAACAATTTTTCTCTCTGATTACTTTTTCTTTAAGTATTAATTTTTCGCTTATTTTAAAGCTTCAAAATTTAAACAATATAGATTTCAAGATCTCTTCATTATAATGAATGATAGTGTAATATTGTAAAAAGAGTTTTAACAACAAAAAAAAAAGAAATATCGGAATTAAATTAAATTATAATTTTTATTCCAATGATTTGATAACGTATCTGATATTACCATTTTATTGCTATAATTTATTTCATTCTAATTTTTATAAGCTTTGATTATTATTGTTCGGTTGAAAGCATTGTAATTAACGACGGATGCCATTGCTATGTTGTCCTCTATCCAAATTAATTATTGGGTGGTTTTAATTATTTTGCACAACAAATTTCTTCGTCCTCTCTTCTTTCTCCATCATTTCATTTTTCATCATGTAACGATCTTTTTTTATCATCATTAAAGTAAAATGGCTTATTTCTAAAGTTCTCTTAAACAATTTCAATCTTGCAAATTGTTAAGATCAATAAGAGCAATCAATGCTTATGACGAAATATTAATTAGCATTTCAATTATGCTAATTTTAATAAAATCAAATAGCTATTCGATCATCTATTTAATCATTTGTATGTTGTAATGTTAGAAAAGGGAAAGAAGGCATATTGTACTTTAAAATATATAGCTGTCATTAAATAATAACATCAAATTTTATTTAATATATTATTAAAGTTTAAATTTATTTTTGGTAAAATCAATGATTTCTAAAAATCAATACTTTTTTCTGAATTATGAAAAATTTAAAAATATTTGCAACAAAAAAAATTCCTCAAACATTTGAATAATTATAATTATTAGGCATGGAATTGCTATATGAAAATAATTAGCTTTCGTTTTAGAAATGAATGGAAATACAGTAGTGCTAATTAATTAAATTAATTACATATTACTGTAAAGCATGATTAGCAAAAGATCTTCACGAATTTTCTCTGATAAAAAGATTTACGGTAACTTTTAAAATAAATGATTGTATTATTATCAAAGAAAAGAAAATTAAGTCATTTTAGGGATGAATGGAAATACGGTAGTGCTAATTAATTACATATTACTGTAAAACATAGATTAGTAAGATCTTCGCGAATTTTCTCTGATAAAAAGATTTACGGTAACTTCTAAAATAAAATAATTGTATTAATATTATCAGAGAAAAGAAAATTAAGATGAGATATTGTGATATGGAGTTGAAACAAAAGATTATCAGTGATTAAGAATGTAAATGGAAAATGACATAATGTAATAATTAAAACTGATAGCAATATCACATAGTATATCCTAAAATCAAATTTATACATATTAAACTTCTGCATTTTACATTTTATTAATATGACAGCTTTTGTGAATTCACATAATAGTTCCAAGCAATTAGCATAATATTTGCAACATTAAAAAAATTATTCTTATTTTGCAACAAAATTTTTATTTTTAAATTAAAATTTTATTACTTAATTAAAATTGCTTAATTAATTACTTAATTAAAATATTTCTAATAGAAAATTTCACTCACAAAATTACATTGAAATTTTCAAAATTTAAAATGATGTTTGTTACGATGATTATTTTTTACCATGACGTATGCAATAAATTAAATTATTTGACAGTTATATTCCTCTCTATGTCAAAATATTATTTCGAAGGTCTAAAATAATTTCTTTTCCAATAGTTAATTTACATTACGATGACGAATTTTTGCACATCTTTTTTTTGTAATGAACGTAAAATTTTTGTTTGAATATTTTTTTGAAGGTCTGGCTGGCAACAACGATTTGCAGTTCATTTTCACTTGCGGTAACAAAAATTTTTTTCAATCCATTTTTCCCCCCCCCCCCGCCCTTGTTATTTATATGAATTTTTGCATCAGAAATAATCGAACAATAATTTCCGTCAAATTATCCGTGTGATTTTAATTATAAGCTCCACCTTATTTTCATATATCATCAATCGGATACGTTAATTATTTTTCATATAATAACACTTATTTTTCGTTATTTGCATGTTTTAACAAGAATTGCTTCTTTTTTCAATTTTCTTCGATGGATTATTGTTATTATTTTAAATTTTAAATTTGAAATTTTTGACGAAATTTGATGATATATTTGATTAAGATTCTAATTGTTTCATTTATTATATGAAAATTGAAAAAGAAATTTTTTAGTACTTTTAATTGAATTACTTAAATACAATTTGAAATTTGAAATTACTTCTAAAAAAGGTTCCAAATTATATATTTCATTAATTAATTATTATTATTATGTTGGTACTTCTGATTGAATTATTTAAATACTATTTAAATTTGAAATTACTTTTTAAAAAAGGCCTGAAATTATTCATTCTATTAATCAATTGCTATTTATGCCTTACTTGCTTACTCATAAATTTAATGCCTAATTTTTAGGGAAAACATTTTTGCAAAATTATTTCAACAAAGATATTCCTTTAAATAGGCTAATAGTAAACTGAGATCTAACAGAATGCAAAATGATATTATTTGTGTTAAGAAAATAAAAATCATTGAGTGAAATAAGCAATTTCATTCTTTAATAAACAAACAAAAATAACTTAACTGAAAGTTTAACAAATTGAAACAGCAAGTTTTCATAAAGAGGTAAACTAAATTATTTACATAATAGAAGTGATAAACAATAAGACATTTTTCATTTTATTGTAATATTTTTTTTGTTTATTTTCTTCTATGAATGCAAAACAATGGCTTGAGTTAAATTTTTAAATAATAACTTAAATATTAATTTAAGTTTTCCTACAGGGAACAAAAATTGCTGGCAAAAATTTATTAAGCTTTTTTATGCACTAGCAAAAATTTCTATGATACTAGCAAAAATGCATTTGATTTCTATGGTACTAGCAAAAAATAAGATTGATTTCTATGGTACTAGCAAAAAATAAGATTGATTTCTATGGTACTAGCAAAAAAAATAAAATTGATTTCTATGGTACTAACAAAAAAAAAATAAAATTGATTTCTATGGTACTAGCAAAAAAATACAATTGATTTCTATGGTACTAGCAAAATGAAATTGATTTCAATGGTACTAGCAAAGATAAAATTGATTTCTATAGTAATAGCAAAAATTAAATTGATACTTATGAAAATACTTATTAAAGTTTCATAGTATCTTAATAACATTATCTGAGATACCGATAACATCGAGAGTTTTAGGAAAAAAAGACGAAACTAACTTATCATCACTATCAATTTCCAGTATCTAAAGATAAAAATCTTCTAACTACGAATAACTTTCATTAATGCTCGAACTAAAAATATTATGTTTCATTTTCAGTTATTAAAACCTATTCACTTTTTTCTCAAAATCAAAAATTCTTATACAATTCTATAGAATAGAAAGATGAAGAAGTTGAAGCTAATAGAAGGATCTCTGATATTCATTGATAATTACTCATAATTAGTTATATAATTACTTATATTTAGGTTTTTAACTTATATGCAGTATAGACTGCTGGTAGCTATAAGTTAGTAACTTAAATGTGAAAAAAAAAATTTAATTTAATTATCATTTCAATGTAAGACAATATTTGAATGTTTATTTTAATATAGTCAAAGATTTGTTTATTATAATTATTTCAATTTCATTGTTCAACTATGAATTCCAAAATTGTAATATTTCTTTTTTCAACAAAAAAAAGGCAAGTTGATTACAAGAAATAATTTGTTCGAAAATCCACCGTAATTATAATTTATCATTTTCAAAAATTCTTTAAAAACACTATTCAAAATTTTAAAATGGCACGCCAAATGAACATATTACTGACAGCACATATACCATACGTTTATATAATGTATCACTATTGTTGATATTGGTATGAAATTGAAATGTGAAAAGGACTTAAAACTTGAAAAGGAATTGTTTTGAAAAGGTTGAAAGGTGATAATTGATGAGTGTATTCAAATTAATCATGATAATTTAATTAAAATTAATCATTTAACAATGATCAAACACTTATACAATAGTTATACGTTAATTAGGAGATTTATAATTATACTAAATGCTTTCTAATAATATTTTCAACAAGCGAGAATATCCTATGAAATTCTTTTCCGAAATTAATTAGTATAATATTAATCAACTCTTATCACTAAGATATTTTAATGATAAGAAAAATGTCTAATTGTATAATTATAAATTTGTTTAATTTTTCAAATTGAAAAATATTTAAATTAGTATTTTAGTATTTTCAACATTTTTTTTTATAATAAATTTTTTTCTTTCATTTCTGTTTTTATTAATGATATATAAATAATCGTAATTCAATCTATTTATTCATTTATCATAGAAACAAATTACACAATAATTTTATCATTAAAATCAGTAATTGAAATGATAAAGATTGTATTCAATATCATCATTAGCGTTGATGATGAAGGAATGCAGGTGTGATAGAATCAATTACAGCAGTTAATACTTAATACCCACATCATCATCACTTTCAATCATAATTATTTCTTCTTCTTCTTCTTGTTCATAGATAGTAGCAGGTTAAAATGAGAAGAATATTGAGAGAAATTTTCATTCGTTTTTCTCGTTTTGCTCAGAAAATGGTTTGTTGATAGGTAACGATGGATACATTCGTAGAATGTTTGTCAGTAACTATCTCGATTAAGAGAACAGGGGAAAAGAGAAATGAAGAGAAGGTAAAAGATAAAGTTTTGCATTGAGACAGCACATTTTTCCTTTTTACCTGGCAATAACAGTTTTCAAAAGGGTAGCCGGTTTTGTCCCGTTTTAAACTTCATCATTCAACCTTTCATGTCATCTCTTTCGTCTTCTCCGCTGAACGATCATTCTTAAAATAGGTCCTCAGTTAGTCTATTCAAGAATAATTGTCAATTTTAAATTGAAATATATTTTTATTTTAAAAATAATAAATTATTCATTTAATAATATATAGCCCATATTAATAATGATGATAGATAATGAAATAATCATACTTTAATAAATACAAGTAAATTTTTTCGAAATAATAATGATAAAGATATTGATATTAAAAGATTGAAGTGATAAATGATAAGAGAGATAAGAATGGAAGCAATTATCAGTGATAATAATGGCAGCGAGTATGTTAAATGAAAAAGATATTAGTTTATAGACAATGTGGGATATTGCAATAATTGGTAGTAATGAGAGAGATCCAAAAATGCGTTTATATTTCATTAAACCTAATTTCAACCTGTTTCTTCTTCATCTTCTTCTTCTTCAGATTCCTGTTTCTACAAAGTAAGTACCAACGATTCATTCCCAATATCATCAGGGACGTACATCATACCACAACTCGCTCGTTTCCATTAAGTTGATGGAACCATAAACTGTTGCGTTGCATGTTAATTTTGGCAATAATGGGGGATGAATTTATCTTGATTGAACATTTTTCAATTTTATGGTTGTTTAATTATATTAGGAAGAATGAAGGTGTTAACAAATTGATTGTCCTTCGCATTCTTAAATAGACATTAAGGTAAGTAGGCACGACACGTATGAGAAATTAGCATAAAATAACTATCCATTAAAATAATTATGTAAATAGCAAAAGAATATAGTTAGCATCTGATTTTTCCCACTTCTCTCTATCCTAAAACTTCTTAAAATAATTTTTGCTATCAATTATTTTATTAGCATAACTTCTACTAAGCCAATTCAAACTTCAAATTCATTTTATTTATATGCAAGAATTCAACTATGCCTTTATATGCAAGAGTTTTGATGAGAGCCTAAAAATCAAAGGAAATTAAATGTCCAAATTAATCAATTATATAATTTCTAAATTATTGCAAAAATAAATGATTAAAATTTTTCACGAAATATTTCTCTATCAGTTTCTTTTTCTCTCTCTCTCTCGTTTTTTTTCATCAAAAATAAATGGTTAAAATTTTTTCATAAAATATTTCTCCAACAGTTTTTTGTTCATTTGTTTTCCTATCATTCATTTTAATAAAAATTTTAATTACAAAGTTAAATTAGGTTTTTACATTTTCTTCAAAAAAGCTGAATGGATCGCAAGAAAAAGAGATAACCCCGATACATTATATTTCTATTATCAATTATAATTATCTATTAAAATCTATTGTAGTTAAGACTAATTGATGGGAAAAAAGAAATGAATTGAAATTGAATTTTTAGTTGAGAAAGGCAATTCAATCATTGATTTTTTGCTAATTTACATTATTCTTTTTAATTGCCATAATTTTTGAAACATAAATTTTTCCTAAAGTTTATACGTTTTAAAAAATTTTTGATCCTTTATTTACATGCTATTATGAAATGTATATTGCTAAATTTAAAGGTTAGTTTTGAATTTAAATGAAAATCCTTTTTTCAACAATAATATTGATACAATATAAATAAATCAATTTAATTGTTGTGCTATAAGTTTTACCTTTATTTTATCCAACTTTTACCTGTGAGTGTTACCTTTCGCTTCTTTCATGAATCCTTTATTTTAATTTTTGATAAATAATTTACATATTCATTTTATTGTATTCCTTCCGGAAGAATCTATGATATTTCCGCTTTCATCTAATATATTTTCCATTTTTATTGCATTCCTTCCGGAAGATTCTATGATATTTCCGACTTCATCTAATATATTACCTTGTTATCTTTCACTTCTTTCACGAATCCTTTTTTTTTAATTTTTGTAAATAATTAATTTGTTGCATTCCTTCCGGAAGAATCTATGATATTTCCGCCTTCATTTAATATCTTTTCTTTTTGCTCTACCATTTTGCAATACTAATTCAATTTCAAAGCTTTCAATTGTGAATGTAAAAAAATGTAATGAGAATTTGTTAGAGATGAAAATATGCTTAAAGAAAGTTATTATTAACTTTTCATCTATCTATACTTCGTATATTTTGCAACCTTTTCTTTTTGTATTCTATTTTCATTCTATCCAATCTATGCTTTATTCGATGATATGCGCAAATCTTCTTTTGATTCTTCTTGAAGTAATGGTTACCGTAAAAGAATATTTCTCGTTCCCGCTTCATTTCCTACATCCTTACCTTCAATTTCAAAAGCCAAAACCAATAAATATCATTAGTTGATTTACAGTTTTGCAATATGATAAATATTTTATTTCTTTAGAGGAAATCATGCGACTTCCTTCTTCTATCTTCATCACCATCATCATCATCCACTCAAAACGTTTTATATATACAATTTCATTTTGCTCTTCTCGCTCCTAAATATCAAATCATCATATCGTTTTCTTTGACAACAGCTTCGCATATTATTATTATTATCTTCACGACAACCGCTTTTATTCTCATCAATTGTGATCTAAATAGATTAGCAAAATCTTAAACCATAAGAACCATAAGTTATGAATAAGTCATAAGATATGAACCATAAGAGTAATTTCATATTTTAATAATTATATCAATAGTTTTCTTTAAAAAGAATAAATAATAAAATTACACTGTTTTCCTTCTATTGTTTTCTTTTTGATTCATTTCTGATGTTCACGAAAAATGTGATTAATTGAATTAAAAAAAATTTCAACTCAAAATTTTGAATTCAATTCACTTAAGGAATCAATGAAAATTGAAGTATAAAATATAAACTTATAGTAAAAGATGCTTTTTGATTTATTTCAACTTTGACAAAATATTACAACTTGAAAAGAATTTGATAATATATACTATTTAAAACAAAAATCTTCATTAATTAAAATTTTCATTAAAAATATTTTCTATGATATTTCGATAAGAACTGTAAAATTTCTATTATCAAGTTATACTATTTTATAATTCTTTAATCAAATTTCATAAATATTTTAAATATAATAATTATATCCAACCAACCATATGATATCGTTCAAACAAGCCGCTACCAAGCATTTTTGCATTTTAATTATATATGATATTATTTTATACGTTAGATGCAAAATCAGCCGTAACCATTGCACATCAAATGGTTTGGTGCCATTGATACTGTTAGTGAAATATTTTGGTAAATGCCTTCATTTCATATGATGCCATGCAAATCGGTGTTTGTCTTTCTGCATTGCTGATGCGAGACGATCGTAGAATTGCATGTGGAAATAGGGACGATATTGTCACCAATCTGCTTCCTGATGATTAATATTGTTATATAATTTCTTTGAAACTTTTCCAATATATAATTTCCAACAGTCAGATTATACTTTCCGATATCATGATACTATCATACTATTTAAGAAACTCAGTGAATATTTAAATAGCCTGACTTACTTTGTTTATATATTCAAGGATTGTTTAAATCATATTATCAAAAAATGCAACTAACACTTCCATCTGAAATCTTCTCTATTCATTCGTTCGTCATCAGTTATATTTCTCACTTTACGACGATCATCGTACGATCACTGAAAAATCGTTCATCCAATCACATAAGCATTTTCCTGTATTGAATTTTTTCCCTATTTTACATTTGCACAACATATTTTTGCTTTTTTCTCTTAATGATTGATTTTTAAAGCCTTTCAAACTTTATAGACAGCTGATGGATGCTAATGGAAATTCAAAATATTAACTTTTTCAGACACCAAATTTAGAAATTCCGAAATTCTTCTTATACGCAATGAAATCGTGCTTTTATGAGAATGTGTGTAAGAAAGTGGCAATTTAAATATCAACATTACTATTACTAACTGTCACATCTTCTTGTGCAGTAAATGAATAATTTCTTTCCATTCTTTCAAATCGACTGTTCCATCAAGAAATCTGAAAAAATTTGAAAGCGAAAAAATATTAGAAAATGAAAGAAAATCATTGAACAGACATTCACTTTGGGTTAGCCAATTATTTGCTACATTTAAATTCAATTTCTTTACTAATAATGACATCGTCATTAATTATTCTATGTATCGCAAATGATCTTAATTTATGACAAATTAAATTAATCAATTAATTCATCGTTTTGCAAATGTGAAATTTGAAATTTTTCAACCGATCGTTGAACATTTTATTTTTTATAAATTATTTTTTGCATATTTCTATAAAAAAATATTTCTTCAAATAATTTCTACCTTTTTTCCAGATCTTTTCTAATTTCATTAATCACTCTTGGATTAATCAAATTATTGTTTGATAATTTAGCATGTAAAAAGATAATAGAAGATAAAGGAAGGCTTTATTTAGAATAGGCTTGTAAAGAGAATCATTGGAACAAGTCGAATGAAACTCATTTGATTAGCTACTAAAATAACAGCCTACTAAAATAGCATTCACTCATTCTGGTCATTTAGTTCAACGTTCAAAGTTTTTAATAGAGAAGAAATTGAATTCTTGCCTTATCGATATATCCTTTCACTAATATTCATCATCATAATATTATTCATTTCATTGTTGACAGTAATTACTAAAACATAATAATCGTCTTATCAATGTTATCAATATGAAAAAAAATTTTTTAACCAATTAGAATTGATAGAATGGTTGGATAAAGAATTTGAGGTAGAAGTGAAGAAATGGTTGGTAGTAAAGAATTGAGAAATCATGATCTCTTAAAGATCTTTTTTTAAAACAAACAATAATCTTTTGTTTCGTCCTTTTTCATACTTTTGATCTTTTAACATTTCTTTCAAGTACAGTTTAAAATTTACCCGTAAAAAACAATTAATTATATAAACATCTTATTTTTTCCCTTTTAAGCCATTCCTTTTTTTTCATTGATAAATAGAAACTTTGAAATGATAATTTTTGATAAGAAAAGAGTTTCGAATAGTAATTCATATTTTAATTTAAAAGCCTTCAGTGTCATTCATAAAATTTATATTTAAAAAAATGTATAATTATTTAGTGATATCATTTATTGTAATCTCTATTGTTTCCATACTAATGAATGTCATGATATTATAATCATCATTATCATCGCCATTCTAAACACAGTTATCGTATCATTATCATCATAGTCATCGTAACTAATAATTTTTGACTACCGTAACAATATCGTTTCTATACTAATGAATGTTCTAATATTATAATCATCATTATCACCGCCATTATAATCACAATTATCATCATAGTCATCGTCACAAATAATTGTTCACTACCGTAACTGTCACGATAATTGCTATCATTATTACTATCAAGTTATTATATCAAAAATGCATACTACCTAGTGACATCATTTATTGTATTCTCTATCGTTTCTATACCAATGAATATCCTAATATTATAATCATTATTATCACTGCCATTACAATCATAACCATCGTATCATTATCATCATAGTCAATGTAATTAAAAATTTTTGACTACCGTAACTATTTCGATAATTGCTATCATGTTTATCATTATTACTATCAAAAAATGCATACTACTTAGTGACATCATTTATTGTAATCTCTATAATCATCATTATCACTGCCATTATAATCACAACCATCGTATTATTATCATCATAGTCGTCGTTACTAACAATTTTTGACTACCGTAACTATCACGATAATTGCTATCATTATTACTATCAAGTTATTACTACTATCATAATCATCATCTTTATTATAGATCATTGTTCTTGTTTTTAATCAAATCTTTCTCTATATATTGGTTAAATTATTTTATTATAAAACTTTATATTATTAAAACTATTACTTTTCTATTAAATGAAATTTGGTGCTATTAGTTTTTGAGGAAAAAATTGAATTATTTATTTTTCTCAGTTTCTTATTTTTAATGATCAAAAATTTTTCAACGAATTATTCGAGAAAAAAAAAGCTGGCATAAACAAATATTACTTTTACTAAAAATTCCATTTTAAAAAATTCAAATTTCAATATTTTAGATAATACTAGAAGAAGCAGTAATTTCTGTCGTAAAAAAAGGTTCATGTTCATGGATTAAAGAAGATGCATTTCTTTTTCTTTCTTTTAAAGTGAATCCAAATTGATCATTTCATTGATCCAAGCTGACAACTTGAGAATAATTGAAAAAACTGATTTCTGACCCTGGTTCTGTAATTTTTTGAAAGAAAAAATGATTCTGAATATTTCACGTTTCAAACATGTTTTTGATGGTACATTATGTTGTTGTTCAGTATTGTTCACGATTCATTGAAGACTTCGTCTTCAAGAAAGGAAGAAAATGGTCATAAATTATTTTCAGTCATTTTACATCATGCATACCCCCGTGTTATCTCGTATAAAAAATGTTTGCGGGTTTTTCAATTTTTCTTTTTTTGTATTATGTTCGGATCTTAATCGTGTAAATACGCTAATTTGTAATTGTTTTAGAAAGAGTTTTGAAATTTCAAAAAAAAAAGTCATTACTTGTTTGAAGATTGTTATTAATAATTGAATTTTAGGTTATTGCGTTATATACTTCGAAGATTTTTTTAAGCGTCCAGAATTAGATTTGAAATTTCAAGTGCATCGCTTAGCATACAATAGAACCTGGCATGACTAATTTCTTCCGCCACCTACTTCCGCTTTTCAATCTCCAATTCTACCATCATTTTCTTGGATGACTAGCTGTTAAATAATCGTTTTGCTTCTCATCTGTAACATTCGATGTTAGTGACATACAATCATAGCTACCGCTTAGGAAAGTGATATATTTAGCTCAACGAATTTCACTTTTTCTTAAATGAATGTAATCAAATGTTGAAAGTAGTGATGAGTGAGGTAAACTTCTCAATTCTACTGGGAAAAAAAAACTTTGAAGATTGTTGTCATATTTCTTCAAACTGTTCTGGCATTTCTAAAGACATTCTTTTTTCCTAAATATTTCATTTAATTACAACAACTTTTATTAACAAGTTTTTCCTTGGTTCACATGACAATTACCGATTCGTTGGACAGTTTTGTCCCTTGTAAAAGAGGTGAATTATTTCTTCACTTCATTATTCTCTTCTTCACAAACAGTATATTTTGCTTTTCCTTTATTTCTATCAATGATAATGTCTCTTTTCTCTTGTCAGTCACTAATTTTAATCCAATGCTACTAGACATCTGTCACAATCTTTCATGACATAGATAATATAACAAAATTTTGTTTAATTAAATCAAGTAAATTTTTTGACAAAATCTTTGCTTTAGCATCAGGCTGATGGAATTACAAACTTATATTTGACGATCAATCAATATTAGGTCTTATTACTTCTCATAATTGTTTAACTCATTAAAGACCTTTAAAACACTGCTTATTTTAAAAGTCTGAACAATTTTCAGCAATATCTTTTGGTAGTTTAAACTGCGACAAATTAAAACTTTTTTACATTTTTCTATTTGCATTTTTTTTTTAAATCAACAAATGCGTTATTTATTCCATTATTTTCTTGACGGATACGTTTTTCTTTCTTTTTGAGACATTCCAAAATATACCTGAAGAAGTTGTATTTCCAGGCTACATCGGTATCGTAGTATTTGCTTGCTGTCGACTTTAGATGCAAACTTCTAAATACTTTCTATTTTCTTAAAAATACAAAAAAAAAGTGATCATTTATGTTGTGCCACTGGTTTTATTAACAGTGGTGACAAAAACGACAAACGTCTAGTGAAAATTGACAAATAAAAGGGAGGAAAAATAGGAAATATTAAATTATTTATTTGGAGTTTCAAGAAATAAAGAAATTTACAAAAAAAATAAAGAGACAAACTCTGAGATATATGTCCTCCATCACGTACATTTATGCAAACTGGCACCTGGCTAGCAGCGATAATGACTTCGCTTCTTGTTATTATCGATAATCAGTATTGCTTTTCACATACTACTGATACTAATACTGGTACCACCACTGTTACTAATATCAATACACCACCTGCAATTATCAATGATGAACAGAAAGCTGGAACTTCGTATGATTATAACGGTATGTTTAATACGATTTATACGTAAGAGAAATACATAGAATGTATTATAGATTAGAAAGTTGAAAGATGAAATTTAGAAGAGAAATAAGAATTAAAAGGGTCAATTCATTATTAGGACAATCTCTCTGTAAAACAAATAGTTGTTGATGATAATCATACGGAACATGTTGATTATAAATGCCAATAATCAAATGTTTGATTATAATTTTAGTTGCATTCAACAAATTCCATCGTACTAATGCAATTCTTTATCCCGAATTTTTTTTTGCTGCAAATGAAACAAATAGTTATTTTAATTTTTAAAAAATACAATTAAAATTTTGATAAAAAATTTCAGGACTTTCAGCGTACAATCGTTTGAGACATTCTGAACGACAGCGACGACGACACAAGCAAATGTTGCAGCAAAAACAAAAGCAACAACTACAAATACACCGTTCCGATGGTAGCAGCATTAACGATAAATTCTTCGATAATTTACGAAGACCGTTGAATGTCAACAATAACAACAATAACAATAATAACAACAACAACAACAACAACAACAACAACAACGACAACAATAACAACAATAATAACAATGGTGGTATACTAAGGAATAAATTGAAAGCTCACCATAGAGTAAGAATCTTTTTTTGATTAAATTATTAAAATGAATTGTTCCATGGAATAGTTAGTTACATTTGATATGATAGCAGTTTCGAATTATATCATCATTTTTTTAACTGAAAATAAAATTTAAAATATTTTTCTTTAAAAACCGGTCTTAATTATTAAAGTAATAAACAAACAAAAAAGAATAAGTTAATAGCCTAATTGTTTTTTTTCAATTAATGAAAATTATAAAAACAAAATATTTCTTAAATAATTTTTATCAAAATTTTAATTTTGTTTTTTTTTCTTCATTTCAAATAAATAATTATTGTCAATGAAAAAGTTTCGTTGTTATTTCAAATATTTCATTATTACAGCTCTAAGAACATGAAAATTTAACAATAACAATTGAAAATTCCAATCCTTCTAGTCATTTCTTACAGCGCAAAAATTTTTCTCCGTATCTTTTGTTTTCCTCCTCCTTCACCACTATTATCACTACCATCACCATCATCACCAACCTGCAACACTATCAATTATATTTATATGTATAATATGTATATATTTTTTTCAATTCTATTGTTGATTTTTCTTTCTACCTGTTTCCTCCCCCGCTTTATTTATAGAAGAAAATTATTTGATGATATAAAATTAGAAAACGATTTGAGCAATTGAAAAGTTTCGAATAATTCTTCTCTAATTGTTTTTTTGTTTGATTGAAAAATTCTCACATCGTTTCATTTTCATTTTCAATTTTGCTAAAAAAGAACGAAATGGAAAAACGGAAGAAAATTCCGTTTCAATATTTTATGGATACAATGGAACCGTTTCATTTTCATTTTTCCTTTTTCATCATTTTCCTTTAAAAAAAAAAAGAAAAGGGAATAGAAAAACGGATGATGAAAATTCCGTCTCAATATTATGAGGATACAATATAGGAAGGATGGAAGATTTTCATTTTCATTTTCCTTAGAAAAAATGGAATAGAAAAACGGATGAAAATTCCGTTTCAATATTTTAAGGATACAATAGAACCGTTTCATTTTCATTTTTCCTTTTTCATCATTTTCCTTAGAAAAAAAAGAAAGGAATAGGAAAACGGAAGGAAAATTCCGTTTCACTATTTTGAGGATACAATATAGGAAGGGTGGTAGGAGTGAAAGGGAGAAGAAGGTAAATGAGTGACATCACTTTTTTGATGATAAAGAATAATATCAGTGAAAAAAAGGGAAAAAACTTTTTTACAAAAGAAATTGTTATCAATGAAAATTTTATTTCAATCAAAAAATAAGCCATTGTATATTTTATAGAATCTTTTAAAAAGAAATCGATGATTTTCAAAAAAGAACGAACATTTTTCTTGTATTTATTATGAAAAGATATTTCCAACATTACTAATTTTTGTAATAAAAATTTTTAATTAAAATATATTTAATTAAAATTAATTTTTGATTTATAATTTTTTTTATTTAATAAGGAAAGCCTGTTATTGGAAATGGATTTAACGTTAATTCTTAAATAAGGGAAGCCTATTGGAAATGAATTTAACGTTAATTTTTAACAAGGAAAGCCTATTAGAAATGGATTTAACGTTATATCTTAATAAGGGAAGTCTATTGGAAATGAATTTAATGTTAATTTTTAATAAGAAAAGTCTATTGGAATGGATTAATTTACTCTATCAGTTACTGATGAGAAATTATTTCATTTCCAATAAATTAATTCTATCAATCACTAATGAGAATGCAAAATTTATTTCATTTCCAGTAAATAAATATCATCAAATTTACTATCAGTAAATGAGTATCATCAAGTTTACTAAATTTTTATGGAAGAAATTTTTGAAATTCATCTTTGTTTAGTAATATTGTTCTTTTTATTTGTCAAAAATTATAAATGGTATAATTTTTTAAAACAAATTTAATTAAGATTCATATTTGAAATTTGTTTATTAGAATAAGGATATACTATTAAAATAATTAATATTTATAAATAAAATAATTTTTCGTATATTTTTAATGTTTGCTTTCACAAATAGAAAAAGTTCTATTTTCTATTGAAGTTAGAAAACAAAAATCTGAGTTATTTGTATTTGCGAAAAATAAACTTTGAAATCGAAAATATTCTGATAAACGGTGCCTTTAAAAAGCTAATGTAATAACATTAAATTGTAGACAATCCTGTGGTCATTCTTTTTTTCTTTTTTCATCATTAATTATATAGTGATCGTAATACACTGGTGAAAATTTTTAATTCGTAAAATTTTTCATTTATTAAAATGACCGTAATAAAGTTGTGGAAACTTTTTAATCTACATGGAAGAAGTTTTACGTATTTTTATTTAGGATCTCAAATCAAAACGGGAGAGGAACGAGCCATTATGTGAAAGTGACCGTAATACTGTGCATATGAATACTCCAACTGAAGAATATGATCCGCCATTTTTTGTCGAAATACGTTGCAAAAATATCGCTGATTACGAACAGCAGCAAGGACGCGTACCTATTAGGCCACAAGTATTACTACATTTCAAAAAACAAAAATTTTTTTATAACTGATACATTTTGTAATTATTCCTTATAAAATTAAGTAACTATCAAATATTACAAAAAAATAATCTTTGGAATGAAATAATTTAAATTTAAAGAAAAACTTACATATTAATGTGTTATTAATTAAATTATCGTAATGAGTGAAAATGAAGGTAATGATGAAATTATTATCTCATTTTTAAGTTACAATTTTATTAACGATTCTTATTGTAAAATTTTAAAGTTTCAAAAATTAAAAATTAATAAGATTCAAAAAAAAAATTAAAAATTAAAAATTAAAAATTAATAAGAAAAATTAATATAGGATTTTGCATTTTGTTCAGCGCCTAATTTGAAAAGATAATTTTAATAAATTATATAGGAAGTTACAATTTTATTAACAATTCCTATCTTAAAACTTTAAAGTTTGTGATTATAACTTTTAACAAAAGTATAAGTTATTTATAATTAAAATTAGTAAGTTAAAAATAATATTGCAAAAATATAATAACAAATTAAAGAGAATATAACTTTCTACAAAAGTATAAGTTATATAATAAAAGTATAAATTATATAATAGTTATATAATCAAAATTAGTAAATTGAAGAAGACATTGCAAAAATATAATAATTAATTATAGAATAAATTAAAATGAAAATCAATTTTAGAAATTAAAATTAGTAAATTAAAAAAGACATTGCGTAAATGTAATAATTAAATAAAGAATTAATTAAAATGAAAATCAATTTTTGGAATCCTTTATTTGTTTTATGATATATTTTAAAAAATTTAATTTTTCAAAACGTGTAAACAATTAAAAATTCATTTGAGTTTAATTATTTTCTTTTCAATTTAAAATCTGTCATCTATAAAATTTATTGTTTTTTCTTTCTTTACTAATCTTCAAATATAATTCGATCTCTTAAGATTGTTTCATTTTTCATTATAACTTAGCTTTTAATATTTGTAGCTTTGCAAATTATTTAAACTAATTTTTACTTTTGAAATTTTGAATAACATATTTAGAATCCTAAAATTTGGCTGCTAGCTTTAATTATTTAAACTAATTTTATAATTATTTAAATTTGGCTGTAGCTTTAATTATTTAGACTAATTCTATAATTATTTAAATTTCTCTGTAGCTTTAATTATTTAGACTAATTCTATAATTATTTAAATTTGGCTGTAGCTTTAATTATTTAGACTAATTCTATAATTATTTAAATTTGGCTGTAATTTTAATTATTTAAGCTAATTTTATTTCTGAAATTTTAAATAACATATTTAGAATCCTAAAATATTTTTCTTTTTTTGATGATTAAATATTTTAAAATTCAAAAATTGTAAAAATGTTGGCATGTAAATGTAATTTATGATTGTTTTAATAAATTTTCTCGATTATACTGTTATTTTTTCATGATTTAAATTACTTGTTTATTTGGTTTACTGAGAATAACTGATTTTAGAAGCTATAAAATTTAATCAAACTTTCATGCTCAATTTGTTATCAGTTAACAAGTATGAAAGAGAAATTTATTATCAGTTAGTAGGTATGAAAGAGGAAGTTAGTAAGTATGAAAGAGAAATTTTATTGGTATAAAATTTTAGGAGGAAAAATTTTTAAAATTTCACTTCATGGACTCATTTTTCTGCTAACTTGAATAATATACCTATCCACCTGTTAAACTTGTTTATTGCATTACAATTTAATGGGGAATTTTTTGACTGTAAAAACAGGCTATCTCTCGAATTTTTGGAAGTGTATTTTTCTTATGCAAGTGGAAACTAACATAATTTAAAGTAAAAGTAAAATGTGTCATTTATAATTTAAAGTAAAATGTGTCATTTATAATTTAAAGTAAAACGTGTCATTTATAATTTAAAAGTAAAACGTGTTATTTATAATTTAAAGTAAAACGTGTCATTTATAATCTAAAGTAAAACGTGTCATTTATAACGTAAAAGTAAGACGTGTCATTTATAATTTAAAAGTAAGACGTGTCATTGATAATTTAAAAGTAAAATTATAAGGAACAAGTTATCAAAAATTAATGGCAGCTTTCTTTAACTTTCAAAAATGTGTTAGAAAAGTTTTTTTTTTCTTGATTAATCTTTTAATGAATTTAATTGTCAATTTTTAATATAAAAGAAATTTTTCAAAATTTTTTTTAAATCCAAAAAATATTTAATAGTTATTCAACGCGTGATATCATTTAGATTAATTTAATAAGAATTTTGTATTTAAGAAAAATAAAATAAAATTTATAAATTTCAAAATTGAGAATCGAAATTTAAAAATTGAAAATTCTAATATGGTTAGTGAAAAATATAATTTATTCTTATATAGGTAATCTCCTGTAGATTTGCTAATTATATTTATTAACTTTCTAATAAGACAATTCATTAACTTATATAATTCTAATTTATACTCCAATTTATTTCAAGTATTGAGTAATGCAGTATTTTCCAATTTAAAATAATTAAATTTGCAGACATGTGTGCATGGTATGTTACGCTGCGTACAAAACTACAAGGATCAGCATTTTTCACGTCGGCGAATTGGCTCTCATAGTTGGCATCCATATACGATTCCTAATGTGCCAAGCTCATGTGAATGTATGTGGCCGGTGGATAAATATGGACACCAAGAACTTTAATATACTTTGAAGTATGTCATAGATTAGCTAAAATATTGAAAAGTTATTTATCAAAATTAGTGAGAGAAATGAAAATATTACTATTCTACATCAAATAACGAATTTATCATAATTGTTAGTCGTAACACTTCTTCTCAATGATAACGCATAAATTAGTATTTTGCGATCAGAATTGAAGCTTGAATTGAAAAGTTAGCTAATAATACGCCAATTGTGACAAATTAATTCATCGATTTATTTTGTTGGTAGAATTATTGTTAGCTCTAAATTTTACTATTTTCATAATATGATTCTTTCATAGAACAATTTAAAAAATTTGCTCTTCCACTTTTCGAGACTAAGATAAATTTTCCACTTTTCGAGACTAAGATAAATTTTCCACTTTTCGAGACTAAGATATGTTTTTGTCTCTACAACTTTTCGAGACTAAAATAAAGTATTTTATGACTTGGAAGGAAAATTGTTAAATGGTATTAAATGGTTCTAATTTGTTGCAATTGAATCATAATTAAATCATCCAACTGTAGAAATGTTAAATTTTATCAATTAAAATTCATTCATTAATTAATTCATTCTACAGGGAATAATATTAAGAAAGGAAAAGTTAGAATTAATGTAAGCTTACCAAAGTATAAATTGAAAGAATATTTACTCAATAAATTTTTTAATTTTTGAAATATTATTTTAGGCTCTTAATTTGAATAATTTTAGGCTCTTAATTTGAATAATTCATTACGTTAATGAAACTATACAGCATGTGATATCGGTGAAAATTGATTTGATTATTTAATATCTCAATAAAAATACCAAAAGATTTTAATCATACCCGATAATCTAAAAGTATCATTTTCCTAAATGCTTTATTTAGATGAATCTTATTGGAATAATGATGTATGGGAGTTTATTGATTCGTGAAGCTAAGCTATTGACACACGTATTATCTATATTTAGATAATACAAATTAAACTTACTTCCCTTATTCCAAAACTTACTTTCCTTGTTCCAAAAACAATAACAATTAGAAATTATTTGAAATTAATTTTTCATCATAATTATTACAATTTTTTTTAAGGTTTGAACATTCGAGCAAATATTGTGATGGAAGTTAGCAAAAATAAAACCAGCTCTTCAATTACAGTCAAAGGTCAGAGAGGAATTACTTATCAGCGACATTTCTTTGTTGAATGCTATATATATATTTTTCCATTGTGTTCATATTTATTTGTTACTAATATAAATAGATTTTGAATTTAATCTCTTCTTTTCATTTGAATTATTGATTGAATACATTTTTTTTATTAATACTACTAAGAATACGGTAAATGTTAACTTTTTGAATTTTTAAATTAATGCAAATAAATCTCAGATATTGATTGAAACGATTGCTTGAAGATGAAAAGAATGTACTTAAGAATGGATTCATTTGAATTCATGAAACTTTCAAGTTCACATTTGCCGGATAATATTTCTACGCATAATCAAATACTATAATGAAGGTTCAAAATTATTTGTTGTAAATAAAGTTGTCAGCGCATTTATTTTGAATTGTAGAAATGTCAGTTTTTAATTGTCTTAATTGTATTCCTTTCTTATGAAAGAGTTACGGTAAAAAAAAGAATGGCTGGAGATAATTTTCGTTTTGTTATATTTCTTTCCATCTATTTTACTTTGCAAAATATTCGTTTGAAATGAAATTGACAAAGTTTCAGATTGATAAAAAATTTCAAATGAAGCTTTTGTTAATTTCCACATAATTATAGTTAGAATAATATATCTTTCCAATGTATCGTAGTATTATTATTTGTTTACAATCATTTGAATCAAAAATTTTTGGGTAGTTAAAGCTTTCAATTATTTTAATGCGTATTATATGTTATGATAAGAGTTCAAATGATCATTTCCTTCACCCTAATTTGTTTAAATTTATTAATCACTTCTTCTTCTTACTCTTTTTATTGATAATTATTTTTATCAGTACAATTGAAAAAATAGGTAAGAATATTTGAAGAAAAGAAATTAAACAATATATGCATAAATAATTTTAATTATTGTTGTTTAAAATGATAAATTTTGTTCCAACAAAAACTATTCCACTTTTATTAGAATAATATAAATTAATATAATATATAAATCATTCTTTTCTAAATCAATATAATTTTATTATCTGATAAAACTACTGTTTAAACTTATTGATAAATATTTCAACTCTCAAATTTAGTATCATATCAGTAAGATTTCAAAATATCTAATCAATTTATAATTTGATTATTCATATTATTTTTTATAATATTATTTCGTTTAAAAAATTTTATTTCTTATTTAAACCTTTGGAAGAATTAAAATATTACTTATCATAAGTTGTATAACTTTGCAAATTAACAGTGTTGTGTGTGTGTGTGTGTGTATGTGTGTTATCATTCATTATCATCCATTATCAATTCGCTGTATGTAAATGGAAATTAATTACCTGAAAATTTTGAAATTATTTCATTCATCTTTGTAAAAAAGAAAAGTTGCTCATTTGTTATTTGTATTTTTTCTTATGCAAATTTTCTTTGAGATTTGCGGAAAAAAAATTAATGAAATTTTGAGTTCAAATTTTTCAAAAATTCCTATAAAGAAATCGATTCAAAAAAGAAAAGAAACAGAAGAAAACTGAAGATAATAATTATCAGGATCAAAAGAAACACCGAATTTTTATCAAATGATTAAGAGAGATAACAATTGATACGAAAGAGAGAGAGAGAGAAGGAAAAAAAGAGTGTCAATTCAACACAAATGATATCGGAATATAGGAATTTTAAAAAATTATTGAAAATATGGAATAATAAAATTTCTTCAAAATTTTCATCAGAAATTATTCTTTCACTAAAATCTTATTAGTAAGCGATACACCTACAAGATAAATTTTGAAGTGTCCGTGAATTCGAATCATTTTTTAAGAGGCGAAAGAAAAAAGGAAGCCATAGAAAGGTAAGCAAAAAATTTAATTATATATAAAATCATATATAAAAATACTGCCCTAATTGTATAATATATAGTTAGTATTTTGCCACCTTTTGTTTTATACTTTTGTTTTGTTTCATATAATTCTTTTTTTTTGTCAAATATTTTCCATGCGAAGAAATGATTTTGTTTTTCGGTGCTTTTCTATTATTGCTATGCAACTTTTATTGTTTGCAAATGTAATAAATGAGTAAATATGTATTAGCATAGCTAAAGATCATCTTAGTATGTATCGTTGTATGCAAGAACGAATCAGTCATCCATTGATACAGGAATAAACGGAATAGTTGGATCAGATATCACTGAAACAGGAATAAACGGAATAGTCGAATCACAGAACGAATCAGTCATCATTGTTACAGGAATAGAACGAATCAGTCATCATTGATAAACAGAATACGGGAATAAATGGAATAAGAATAAACGTAACTGTTAAAAAATAACTGTTCCCAATGAAATATTCCAAGATACATTCTAAGCAAGTTTTCAAAATTACAATTCATATATTTAATGGGAATTCTACTTTTACTAATTTTACCCGTGATCGTGATCTGTAACATCCTGGACAGTTCTCACAAATATTGGAAGAATATTACAGCTGCAAGAATGGATGAATGATTATTGATAAAGGAATAGACGAGATAATATGAAGATGGGATAGCACTTTCTAAAGTTTCAAAAATATATTTTATGGAAATCTATTTTTATTAATTTTACCCGCGATCCATAATGTTCTGAGCAGTTCCTTCAAGTATTGGGAGAATATTATGACTTATCAGTTTCGATAGATATAATTGACAACCGATTATATTTATCGGTTCAGAGACACAATGAAACGTCCAGTATTCAGTGATGTTTTTAAATGAGCATCTGATAAAACGTTATCAGAAAGCTAAGTTAAGAATTTCAATTAGAAGTGCTTGATGTTAACGACTGGAATGGATCAGCATCGCTTTATCTGAAAGCACAACTCATATGGTCTGATAATAAACATTTCCTTGATCTTTGAGGTTATTTGAATGGCTGTATGTAGCTCGCTTTAAATAACGGATATTCAATTTTATTTCACTGCTATTATTACAATTGTATACATTTATTGCTAAGATATTTGATTAGAGACTTCCTTAGATCAGATCAGAAGACTCAAGCTTGATGATGTCGAACTTATAGTTCTGCTGTCACCAGTGATTTAAGGAATGTTATTTTTAGTGAAGAGTTCAGAAAAAAAAGAATGTAATTATTGCGACTCATTTCCACTATATTTCAAATCTGAAGGTTATAGAGAAGGATTTTTAAGAGATTTTGTTTCTCCTTATTTATATATAAAGATCTCTCTTGATAATATCTCATTGATTTTTGTTGGCTTTAGCTTTTTGGATTACTATTTTTAAAATTATTTTGCATTTTAAATTGTGCCAACTTTCGATCCTTTGATTAACATCGTTTGTTTGATTATTAAAACTATTTCGACTGATCGTAAAAGGCATGAAAGATTACGACGTCTAACTGCAGTTCTATTTTTGAATCAAAAACTAAGACTTTATGTTTTTTTAAAAACTCATTATTCTTTTTTACAGAGAAACAAAATCCTTTTAAAAGTCCAACATAAAAACATAAAAGGATGTTACTAAAATAATTAAATGGGTGAGATTTTGAAACCATTCCCAATATCACTGATTAGGAATAGTTTCAGAATCTCACTCATTTATCAAAAACATTGATGACAGTTCTCTTGAAGAAAACAAAACAAAATATTATTCCAGTAGATATCAATTTCAAATAAAAGAATATCTATCACAAAATGACTTTTACTGACAGTTCCTTTACACATGAATTGATTTAAGTGAATAGTGAATTCATCCAGACGAAGTCCTTTGTATTCTTCACATCTAAATATTCGCCAATTAAGTTATTTCATTTTTTTTAAATTTGAGCCGTCTTAATATATTTTTTGAAGAAGGCATGCATTTATTCTGAGCAATTTAATAGCTTTAACCCTCTTCGATAAAAAACTGTTGCAAAACCATAGATCATTCCACAACTGCCATTTTTTCCTTAAACATTTCCAGTCAGATCAATAAGTAAGCTCCAATATTACATACACCAACGACGATAGTTTAAGGACGACTGAAACTAAGCCGGTATTTTGTATTTTCCACTTTTGTCATCATCGATTGCCTTCAGCAATTTTACATCTGCATTCATATCAATCCGTGATAATTTTCGGAAAGCTTCATCACCAACAAAACATATCTCATGATCATTCTACAAAGCAAAAGCCCTTTTATAGAAAAAATATCTATGGAATGTTTAAATAATATATAGATTTTTATTTATAACATGAAATTAAAATAACCCGAGACAATTACTTACTGGATCAGCAAGAATGACAACTTGAACAGCTGCCTTACCGGGAGTATCCAATTTTACTAAAGGAGTCAAAATCTTCTGCTTGGTTTCCTCCATTTTCTTTTGCATTGGTTCTAACTGAAGGTGAAAAATTAGCTGATTTCGCATATCCAACTTCTTAGATTAATTAAGGCCTCAAGTTGTAGCTGCATTTTCTGATTCTTGAGTATATGGAAAACTCAGGGTAGTGAAAAATCCTAAAGAAATGGAATATTTTAATAAAAAAAGACTTTGAATTCTTAGAAAATGGCTTACTTCTTTCATCGGAATGGCGAAAGCTATCCTACCAAAACCGGTACGGCGATCAATTTTAGCGCTAATTAAGTTCCATTCCAACTCGAACTGAAAATATGGCAATTAAGAGAAAGCAGAGCTCATACATAGCATAGGTAGAGCACGGATTTTTCTCATTTTTCTTTTCGCTTAATATTTAACATTCAGTATTCAGTAATATTTAACCATATACTTAATATTCAGTAATATTTAACCAAACTATAATAATAAAATTTCGCTTTGGAATAAGAAAATTACAATTGAGATAACTGTGGCGAGAAGAAAGAAGTAAAACCTTTTCTTTTTCACCAATTAACACAATGGAGCAATTTTCATTCTGTTTCATCTTAGTAAAATTCAGCAATTCAGTCCAGTAATCTGCAAAATTTAAGGAATCTATGACAAAATGAACAGAAATGTTTAAAAACGAAATGAAAAGCAAAGTATTTTCAAAAATTTATAAGAACAGCTGAATTATGTGCCTTCAATAATAATATAAGAATACACTGCAATTAATATCTTCGTGCTTCTTGAACATTAATACAATATACACTCTAAAACAAATCACTAACTGGCTGATGAACTAAACCAATTACATTACTCTTCAAATGAATGCACAGCATTCAGGAAAAACAGATCGATGAATTGAAAAAAAGGTAACGAACTTAAAGTTTCCTTCAGATCCGGCGTATTTAATTTTACTTTATAAATCGGATCTGCGATAGCCGATTCAGAAACATGTGGTAATACGTAAAATTTATGTCCATCAGGATCTTTAATTTCCACTTCTCCATTCGCCGTAATGATAGCTTTCTGATAATTTTTGCAGCTTTCAAACACATCCGTTGATCGAATGCAGATCCCCTGGTATCATTCCAGAAATAAAAAAGTGATAATATGACGTAATAATCTTTCCATTCAAATCAAATAACGACTCTTCAAACTACACAATACAAAGTTAATTTACTTCAACTTTCAACAGGATCTCCTTAGCCTCAACTCAATAATCTAAATACACCAGTTGGATTGGATTATGGACACATTAGAAATTAATTTCATGAAATTAGTAAATAAGTAATTTGCTAGACAAGGATGGGCAAAAATTAGAAACTTATTCAAGGAAGATATGATAACTTACTCCGAAATCATTACCCAATTCATATGAACTGATTGGATAGTTATACGTTAATTCCAGTACAAAATGATCATCTTCACTTCCATAACCGACCATCGTTTTACTCCACCTACCATTATATGGTCTGCAAAAAAGTAGAATAGAATGTGACAAGGAAAAGGAACAAAAGAATAAAAGTAACAGAACAAATAATCAACAAATTTCAAATTAAACAAGGAATTGAAAAAGTCAAAGAGATAAAAACGAACCCATTACATGTAGCTTTACAACCTTCCTCAAATTCTTCATGCCGTAGAACCTTAAATATCTTGGTATTCTTATAATAATGGTTATTTTCTAAGGGTTCATTATGAATCCATCAAATGAAGTCATGTTAGAGTGGAATATTTCTTTAAGACGTCAACATTTAGCAAAAATATTGAATTGATGGAAAAAAATGCTGCAGCATTTTTTCCTTGGTTAAATTTAATATTTTTGCTATTAAATTATTACCTTCATTATTATTACATTACTATTAAACTATTATTCAGAAAGATTACCATTACCTTCATTTTTAGAATATTGACAAAAAAATCACGACTCATTTTTCGATCAGCAATTTTGAATACATAATGTAGTGCTCGTGTCATCGTGAATACAAACTAACTAGAACATATTAAATTAATAATAATTTTAAACAGAAAAGTAGTAAAGAAAAAACGTATCGCGAACAGAACTGAACAATGTGCACAGAATACAATGAATGTAAAAGATGGTAGTGATAAGGTTCGAGAAATGTTTTTCGACATAATCGTCAGGCCTTAGACATTGGACAAAGTCAGCATTAATTTGTACGTATAGATTACGTACGCCTACGTATAATGGGATAGATAAAATGTTGTATAATAAGCTTACCAATAAACAAAAAAGCACTTTTGTAAAAGAATATGAAATCTTATAAATAAAAACTAACAAAGCCACAAACTAATTCTATACAGATTTGAAGTAATCGGCATTAGGCTTTCATTTCTAATCGACTATAACTTCACTTCATTTTCTATAGTTTTACTTTTTCTTCGCTTTTTCTGAAAAATACTTTAAATGTGTGAAGGGGATCTTGAATTTTAGAAGGAACATCAAATTTGTCAAAGAATGAAAATATTTTAAAAAAGCTATCTAAAGATCTACACTTCTAAAAACTTTAGAGGTCTGCAAGATCAATGTTCTAGACGCGTCATACTGTGCTAATGAAATAAGGGAAAAAGTTAAAGTTGGGAAAATGATATGATTTCATCAATTTTGGTGACACTGCTGATTCTTTACATGAAAATAGGGATTAAATCTTATTTAAGGTTAATAATCAGAAGGTTAATAATCAGTCCTGCTTTCAGAATGGAAGTACTGCTCACTGTGAATCAAACCGCTGCAGCTCCACAACTTTCTCCGAATAGCTGAACGTTATTTCTTAAAAATTCTTTTTTAAACTGAAAACCAAATTAAGACAATAAATCCTGATGCTGAAATGTTGAAGCTAATAATCGTCTCCATAACTAATGAAGAAAGAAAGATAAATTTAAGCAAAAACTTATCCCTTTCTTGGTTATGAAAACTTCATTAAATTACTTTTATCTCTACGCAAAAATTCATCGTCCTTCTCCATCGCTGTCATCCATTTCAAGTTTTTACCTCGCATCCCATTCTTCATTTTGCCAGAACACCTGACAATCTTAGGCTTTTGGAATTTTGGATAAATCCTTCTCCTACCAACTGCTCAACTGCACTTGAGAAATGTAAATTTTAGAGAGGAACCTACAGAAAACTTCTAATGAACTCAATGAATCTTTCAATGAGCTAATCCAAAGGATGTACAAGCAGTTGGATCTTTTCCAACACCGCTCAAAATAATTCTAATAACTGAATCGGAAATAAATGCTCCTAACTTATCATGATTAATTTGTAGAACTCAAGATAGATCATGATGTAA
This sequence comes from Cercopithifilaria johnstoni, assembly GCA_916381525.1. Lineage (NCBI taxonomy): Eukaryota > Metazoa > Nematoda > Chromadorea > Rhabditida > Onchocercidae > Cercopithifilaria > Cercopithifilaria johnstoni. The sequence continues at coordinate 21,615 of CAKAEH010001947.1, read as the reverse complement.
GAACACGGTTTCAAAAACCAGAGATTTGAAGCAACTCAAAAATCCATGGAACTTTCATAATCAACAAGATTTTAGCCTTTACCTGCTACAACTGTCATATGGAAGTATTCTTGTTCATTTTTAACGATTAGACTGGTATACAATCAGAACGTCCTCAACCCAGAAAGCAACCACACCTTTCATTTCAAATTCTCATCAAAACACAGGAGGCGAACCAATCATGTTTCGCTTCGGGCCTTCCATCAAGTACCATCTTAGTCTTTATGATTCCCCAATTTAGGATCAAGAAATCTACAAAAATATTCTAGAAGTTATACAAAAACTTTATTATCTTTTTACCATACGTGTAAAAACTAATTTTTCTTGTTATCTTTTATTCTGCGATTTGATTATAAAATAAGTGTTCCAACGCTTCTATGAAGTAAGTACTGACAAAAACATCAACCGGAGGAGAAAAACTTGTATCGCTAATTGATTATAAAAAATTTTTTTTCACAGTTTTGTTCACTACTTTATCAGCTGCATCTGATTTGATCATGGATTATTTGCACGGCATTGTTTGAAAATTTCTTTAAAGCCTTGGCACAAGCTGAGGTCATTCTGTGTATCGGCACTGAAAGAATGAAATATTATTGAGGTTTTAAATCTAATATGCACGGAATTTCTTTACAATTCTCCCAGAAAACAACAGCTTAAAAAAATTATGGTGAAAACAGAATGGAACTTGCGCAACAAAACTTCCACATCTCCATATATATATATATATGCTTTCCTTAATGAATACATTGCTTTTTGCTGTGAGGGCAAAAATGACTTTTTGTATATAAAAAATAATGCCTATTTACAAGAGAAGAATCTCAGCCAAGTACTGACTCAACATGTTTTATAGGATCCTAAATAAGTTTAAATAAGACATGTAGTTTTTGGAAAGAGTTAGTCTTCGTCAAGCGTTTATTGAAATCTCTTGAATATAAGAAACTTTTGTAAATTTGACACAACCCAAAAATTAACCATTCTATAAATTGTTTCCATTCAAATTCACACGGATTACTGTACTGCTGATGTTGTTCCATCTGTTGCTTCCCAGATGGAGTAATTTCACCGTTGTTTCCATGGCCACTACCCCCAGTTAACATGCCACCGACTGCATGGCCCTGAAAACGCATAAACGGGGTCTTATCCAGCAAGTTTCATGGTTTTCTCTAAATACTAAAAGTTAACAAAATTTGATAAATGGCTACAAAAATTAACAAAACTAACAAAATTAAAAAAGCAACAAAATTAACGAACCTCCCTAACATAATGCAGTGACATTATGTATGAACTTTTTAGCTCTCAATACAGAGATGGAACTAATCATGTTCGAAGTACAAATAACTCACAACTGCAGAGCCGATAGCAACACCACCAGCCGTTGCAGCCATCTGTCCCATCAATCCAGGTCCACGTGATGGAGGTGCCATACCGAAATGTGTAGGTGATGTTGCATTTGGTGATGGCGGGCTTGTTTGCATCGGTACTGGTGTAGAACGTGCAGTCATCGGCGATGACGTACGACGGTGTACTGGTGGAGACGGTTTCGGTGAAGCCATACGACGACGAACCATTTTTCCAACTTAATCACTCAATAAACTCGAAGAAAACTAACAGGCTGCTAAATTAACACAACGAATCTGAAATCAGTGAATTCTGATAAAGACACGAGTATTTTTTGCGGAAATCGTCAGATCACATGATGTAACTACACACTCGAGGAGAAGAATATTACTGCATATAAGAAAAAGACTCCCTTGCCGAGAACTATCGTATAATGACATGAACCAATACTTTTGCTGTTTCCATGCCTTTTTGCCACCTTTTTATTACTTTATTTAATGCATACTAAGTTTGGGAGTAAATCTTGCAGAAAGAAAACGACCGGCCGATCAAATCCGAGCTGTTTCTTAGTCCAACCAGCATGCTTTCTTCAATGAATTACTTCGTGATGGGTAATTTTCAGAATAAAACACAAATTCATCACCCACAATTATAAACCCCACGTCCGGCTAACAAGACAAACCCTGACACAACTGCTCCTCACACATTCTACAGCACAATTAGCTGACTCATTCAAAACAGTTGTTCGATCAGAAAAGTACCTGAAGCGCCAGACAATGTGTAGCAACGCTATTGCTTACTTTTCTAGCTACAATTTTTATTGAAAAGATTAAGATTCATACATTAAATATTTTTTGTCATATTTATTATTGATATTCTCATATGAGTTGTTGCGAAAAAAATTTAGTTGTATTGTATTGTCATCTTCTATGACTCTTTTTTGATATGTACACAAACTGAACACTTACCTTTTTATGATATATTTATTTATTCTTTCCTTTGGAATTATCTCTGATATGTTTCTGTTATTGTGACTTTCTGATTTTGTTGTATAAAGGTTCACATTTGTCACAGTTTTTCCTACTGTCAACTGAATTCCTAAATTGTACGGTAATCAGATATCTGTAACTCACTGCGTTCATTTTTAAGGAGACTTAAAACTCATTCACTACAATACTGCTCGAATTAAACTTACTATCTGACAAGAATGATAATCAGCAAATTATGTATAGGATTCTGAAGACGGCAGACGTTCCCAGCCTGGTATCTTTTTTTGCCTTCAGAATGAATTTAAAGTATTCAAAGTCAGTGAAAAGGTGTTGATGGTGCTGCACACTAAAATACGCCAATTACATCTTGCCATTCTACGGAGTATTTCATTGAAAAAATAGTTTAAATTTTAAATTTTGCCCTCCAACATTGCTGCTTAATGGTTATATACGGCGGAAGAGTGAATGTGTTGTTTTAAATTAGAGTTATCTGTACTCACTGTAACTTTCGTATGTGATGTACACGGTCTTCATTGTTCAGATAGTTTTAGTATTCTTATATAGAGTTTAACAATATCGCCAGTATTTCTAAATTGGTTTCCAAATGTAACTGCTTAGCATATCAGCTTTTCAAAACTTTCCAGGGCATATATTTAGAGTTAGCTTTGCTTACAATGCTATCAGCACCAGGCAGTCAAGCAACGATATTTTGCAACTACCCAGAAAATTCAAATGATTATAATAAGAGTCCCACCAATTTCATCTCCAATATCTGCCGGACATTTACTGCAAAGTTCTTAGCCCGATCGATCTCAATTTTTTGGCGGTGAGGGAGACTTCGTGTGGCCATTATTTGTTTTTTATTGCACAATTTTTCTCGTCGGTAGCTTGTTCTTTTATGAAACTTATTTTCTTATTTTATGTCCATACAGTTTAATAAAGATTTCATACTATTTGTGGTTTTTATAAACAAACCTAGAATTGTCCTTTGAACATTATGAGTTAAATAACTCAGTGATACATTTTCTAAAATTTAAAAATTGTTTAAGGAGGACAAGAATGCTATCACCGCTTAGAATGTGTGATGTACAAATATTTTACCAGAAAAACCGTTCTTATCAAGTACTAACAATGTTGAAAACCAATTTAAGGTGATGTCCGTATGATAAAGTAATATCATGCGTAAATTCATGTTAAATACAAAAACCAGTTGCATAATTTCAATCATTCCTTGTACTGGAACAATTTGCTTGACTTAATAACAAATACAATTAATAACTGGAATCGCGACATTGAAATATTCAAAATGATTCAACAACTTCCTCAAACTTCTTGGCTTGATTAAACATTAGGAACTGGAGCGACGTAACCAAATATCTGTATTTTATATGCTTTATGGAATTAATCTGTCTCGGCACTGTAAATACCCAAACCAGTACCAGGAACTGTCTTCTAATTGCAAACTGAAAGTTCCCAGTCAAACTCCACATTCCCTTTGACTTATTTTGATTTATAAGTGAAATTGTTTTAAGGAATCGAGAACACTGAGATAGAGGTTAATATCATCACCCAACAACTTCATTTCTTCAACCACTGACAATTCTCTCTCGCTTTCTGTAGATGTAAACTGTACATCGAGCATTTCGTTATATTTTTCGATGGCTGCCAACGCCTGAAGAAATCATTTAAAACTCACCAACTTGTAGAAAACATTAGAAAACCTTGACATAGAACAAATACAGAAGACAGTTCCGACCAGCATCATTTTTCTTGAAAATTTTGATCTCTTCAGACAACCAATAAAGTCGGAGACTTCAGTTTGCAAGGAATATTTCAATAATTATGAGAGAAACAAGAATGATCTTAAAAAATTGGATAACCGAACAAAACAATTACTTTTCCGATACCAGTTATTCTTTCGTCGAATTCAGCAAGTTCTTCATGTAATTTCTGTGCAGCTTCAAGTTGTTGCTGTTCAACACTGCTTAACAAATCCTGAAAAGCAGAAACAATATAAAACGACGAGATATCCTTATCAGTAGAAAAAGATGAAAAGTATTACTTCATAAACGAATTCCTTGCAGTAACTTTGGACGAATGCAGCTGCAAAAGGGTTTACCAAATAGTGCAGTGATATTAGTAATTAAAATACAGTATTTTGCATATTGAAACCTGAACAATTTTCTCGAACCATGTTATTGCTTAATCTTAAAAAAGCTCCATATCCCAAACCTACTCCAAGAAATAACTGAAGACTGGCAGATCCTTATATTTTTTGGTTCTATTACGCGTGACATACAATCAGCAACAGTGACCGACAGGAACCCATAATCTGTGCAAGCACTTGAAAATTACTGAGCTGAAATTTCATGACGCAATATTCAAATTTTTTGCAAGAGAATAAATTACCCCGATTCTTTGCTTTTCGAAACTTCGCAGTACATCAATTTCAATTAGCGATACTGCATCCTGCAGCAGTGTTGTAGCGACTGCCTCCTGCTCTTTTGCCTCCTTTGCCATACGCCTGATAACATAGTCTGATCTAACAAGTGTTTCCTGCGCCTAAATAAAAAAATTTTAAATGATGAAGTTACCTGAACAGAAAATCAAAAAAAGCCTAGTTTTACTACTACTTTTTCAAAAATAATTTTGTATCAAGTGTACAAAAAAACCTAATCCTTAAATGGAAGAGCAACTTTTTACTTTGACCATTTTTATTTCAATATCGAGCCATCTTTCATGATGTGAATGGAATAAAAAGTGATCATTTGGCAAGAGATATTGAAATAAGAGACTCATCAACGTTTCACGATAAGCTTTTTTGTGTCTATAGCGATGAGGAAGCATTTTGGAAGAAAGCAAGACTCAAAAAGCCAATGACTTGTGGTCAGTAAGGTAGCACGAAATGAACTTACACATGATTTTACATAAAAAACAACAAAAAACACATTACCAAATTGATACCTCGCATAGGCGTACGATTTGTTCATTATGTTTGTTTTTCTTCGCACGAAGCTCTATAAGCTGTACCGAAGGAATGCGTTTTCTATGCGCATCGACAACAGATTTTTGCTTTCGAAACTGTAAAAGTTGGAAATTGCTTTTTTGATGAACAATTACCGCGGATATATTGTATTCTCTTTTTGAACAACCAACACATGGTGACAATATAATCCTGCACAAATTGCACTGTATGAATCATGCTCGTTCATGTTGATTCTCTAAATGGATGATAACCTGCAACATAGCAGAAACAGTTTTTTGAAACGCCGAAACATACCTTTGAAACACACTGATCAGAAGTTGGTTGTTGTTTTGGCAGATTGCATTTGGAAGGTGGTAATTTCGGAGTTGCGAAGGTGACGTGCTGCAGCGATACGTATACTTCTTCAGTTAAAGGTAAGCAACTCATTCTTAATGGCTCCTATCATTCATTCATATGAGCTCACTCAAAATTGACCATGTTTTGTTGAGCTATATAGTTTATTTGGGACGAAAATCCCTCGTAATATATATTCCCCATATCTCTTGTGAGAGGAATTATTCTTGAACAAAATTTTTTTTCAAACCAGTTTGCATATGTCAAAAAATGCTCATAAAAAATTATGAGTTAAAGACTTACTCGTTTAACATCCGAATCTTTCGATCGAGTTTGAGCTTGCGCTGGTTGCTTCTTCAATGATGGTCGTAGGATTGTTGCTTCGCGTAGCTTATTTGACATCAGTAATCGAATTGTCTGAGAGGAACTAAATCTGTATTATTTAAAAGTGAAATCTAGAACTCTCTCTCTCTCTCTCTCTCTCTCTCTCTCTCTATAACTTAAAATTATTTAGACTCACTTCGCTAATAAATTCACATTTCTTAATATTTTAATGGCTCAAGAGAAAATAAGCAATTTGAATGACAATATTCATCATTGGCTAGACGATACCGTACATTTAATTGCTACTATACATGGAATAATGAGTTCATGTATGATAAACCTCTTCAAATTACACAATACCCTCCTTCTTCCACAATTCCAATCTCATGACATAAACCTTCTCCGCTCAGAAAAACGGCTACGCTCGACAGGATTTCATCTCTCCAATGATTATTGTTACGTGATATACGTTCTCTGTTACGTGATATGCGTGAGGACACATTATTTCCTTTCATAGAAATTTACAAATTTAATTGAGAAACAAGTTTATCATCCTAACAATTAAAATGCAAAGATATTTTAAAACGATTACTTTTTACCGCCATCCGCCAAATTCTTTCATTCAATCATTCTATGCATACGTGACTTTTGTTAAGAATCATGATTTTCTTCACTTATCCAATGAAATAGTAAAAAAGTCACGTAGATATGATAGGATAAAGGATTACTTAAGAATTGCTTTTTCAATCAAGTAATTTGCATTCTTAAGTAAGTAATTTGTGTTTCTTGGACTGGTAAAACTAGTCTTAAGTAAGTAATGTTTCTTGAACTGATAAATAGTAGACTTAAATAAGTAATTCGTGTTTCTTGGACTGATAAATAGTAGTCTTAAGTAAGTAATTCGTGTTTCTTGGGCTGATAAATAATAGAATAGTAGTTTTAAGTAAGTAATTCGTGTTTCTTGGACTGATAAATAATAGAATAGTAGTTTTAAGTAAGTAATTCGTGTTTCTTGGACTGATAAATAATAGAATAGTAGTTTTAAGTAAGTAAGTAATTCGTGTTTCTTGGACTGATAAATAGTAGCTATTTATTTTCTTATACTAACACACATATAAATATGAACAGCTAAGTGCATAAGAACAAAACAAATAAGGTGAAAGAAAGAAATGATGGATGCAAAATTCAAATGATAGTTTGTGCTCTCTTCATCAGATTGTATGAAACATTTTGGTTTCTCTCACGAATTCCTTTTCCCAAAAATTAGTTGACTCTCCCTTGAAGTTAATTAACTTTGATAGGTAAGACCTTTATAGTAATTCAAATAGCAACAAATAATTAGGCCAATAATGAAAACTGTTGCTTATTCTGGTATGAGCAAACAAATCAAATTAGATAGAATTTATTATTATTGGGCGATAGATTATTAACCCCATCAAATCAGAGTTTGTTTAGTAGTGAAATAATTTGATGTATTAAAAAGTTTCACGTTTTAGTAATTTATCATTGTATTGTCATTTTCAGTTTCTTTGAATTGGGGAGTTGAAAATTGAATGGTAAACTATTTATAAAGAAATTGTACAAACGAATAAATTAAATAAATTCAATAAATACTTATTAAGATATTAGCTAATGAAATATGGCATTCAGTTATAATATGGCAAACAATGAATGGATTTTTCATAATAATCAAATGATGTGAAGGTAATTTTGGATTTCAATTTTTTTAGAAAAATTTTTTGCTTAAAAATCTTTTGGAGAAAAAATATTCATTTATTAGACTTGTATCCTTTTTTCCTGATTGTTGAGGTACAACTGATATTCCTGCACTGCTCGAAGTAATAAATCTTCAGCATTTTCCTTATGCCAATCTTCCAATTGTAATTGACTTGTTTCATCTAATTTTGAACTTTGGTGAAGTGACTTCTAAAACAAATCATTTTAATTACTATCCAATGATTTTTTAAATCTAACTAACAGGAAGAAAATCAGAATATTAAACTTACTGTATCATTTTTTTGAGAGAAATTTTGCTCAGACATATTGATATTTCCTGAAGTTTCTATCGATCGACTTAAAGCTGGAAATATATGAAAAGCTGATCAGATCAAAGAATGGAAATCAAAATTACAGCTAAAAAATTCTATCGATACTTTTTTAAATTATCACGAAAAATTTGATCTCATCAAGTTTATTGAGCAAAAGTTAAAGGCAGAATTCTAGCTAAAGATCACATTAATGATCAAAATCATTAAATCTTCTTTAAATCTTAACCTTACCTTCCTTTAATATTAAACCATTTCATAATGTAAATCATTCTAAACTTGTAATATCCTTACATCTTTGATTGTTTGAGCATAACTTGGATCGATATTTTTTTTTAAGTAGGCATTCATTCAATAACTTCTTCTTGCTATAAATTACATTTCTGAAAGTAGGAGCAGTGAAAATATAAATAAGTAAATTAGAATTAACGATCAATTCTGATTTTAATTGCATAATTTTTATTAACCTGGATTTTCATTAACATTCATATCAAATTGTTTCGCTAATCGAGCTATAATTATGTCTACAGGAATTTGTTTAAAGAATTGTTGCATAAGCAGATAGGCACCGACAATTTTCGACTTTTCAATGAAAAAGATAACCATAATTGTTTAATAACCAAAAAGTTTTTAAAACAATCAACAATGATTCCAAAAAAAAAATTCAAATTGATAATCTTTTGATTTCAATAAAGAAATTTTTGAAAATAATATTAAAATACTAGTAAGTTATTATCTAATTGTTTTTAAACAAACAGAAACTTACGTTGTATTTGTTGTCGGAGCGGTGATTTCCGCTGATATATTATTATCTTTATTAGGACCATTTTTCCCATCTCTCTTAATATTAGAGGTGAAATTCGATGACACTTTCGTATTTTTCATTTTTACATCATGTGTATCATTCTCGTTTTCCAAATGTGTTACAGAATTTGGCGCCGTATTGGATGTTAAGGATGTTTGATTAATTTTGTCAGATTCAATTTCAACAATTGCTCTTGAATTTGCATGCGCTTCTGATATTTGTTCCTTCTCGTAATCTGTTAATAAAAAAGTTTCTGTTGCAGCTATTTCATCATTGGAATGATCCATTGTTGTCGAGAGTTTAGGATTTGTTTTTGTTGAAGATGATATTTTAGAAGATGAAGGTAAAGTTACAGGAGTTGATGACGTCTTGGAAAGCAAAGTTGAGGTCACAGAAATTTCTGGAATTTGTGAAACTGCATCATTTTTTTTTAATTTCAATAATCTCTTCGTAGTTTTTTGAAAATCCTTTTCCTTATGATTTTTAGACTTTGCAGCTTCAGAAATCATTGATGGCTGATGTATTTCGGACAATGTTGCGTTTATCATATCATCTAGTACTTCATCAAAAAATTCTTCCTTACTACTATTCGGTAGTGTTTGAGACTCGGGATTTATAACTTGCAATTGCGATTGTTCCGAAGGTGAGTTTTGTGATTTTGAGAGTTCAGAGTCAGTTGTTTGTGATTGTGGATGCATTTTTTGATCGTATTTATTGGTGACATTTTCTTCTATCGAAAACATTGAATTCGGCTCCGGAATTTTATATTCTTTAGACTTCTTATCTACCACCAATGTATGTATAGGTAACTCAAACGTATTTATTGATTTTTCTCCCTCCAGTGTCACTGGTTTCTGTGATAATTTCTGTCCTTTTGCTTTAACAGAAATTTTTTCAAATTTCATAGAATCCGATCCATGATGAAATGGTTTCTCATGTTCATCAGTGAATCGAGAGTGAAGAGATTGATGGGTGAATTTATGTCTGTTTGTAGATTCATGTTCCGATGATTCATTGAAGTTTGTACGTTTTGTAGTCCTTTCGTTAAAGGATTCATCAGACTCTTCATCGCTGTCCGTATCAGGAGTCATTTCAATAGCATCGTCATTGTCATACTCGGAATACACTTTATAACTAACAGATGACGATTTGTCCTCTAACACTGGTAAAGTTACTTCGTATTCTAATGAATCAGTTTTATTTAAAGATTTGTTCTGTAACTTTTGCCTTCGTTTCTTGTGGTCTTTGGATTCCTCGTCAAATTCAGAGAACAATTCTACTTTCTTAAATTTCTTTGGGATTTCCTGCAATGGTTTGATATTAATTCCATTTGTTGTCTGTGTTTCCATATTGCATTTATATAGCTTTACTGATCCAGCAGGTTGCTCCGAAGAGTCATCTTCGTCAGAGGAGTCTGTTTGACCTTCTAAAATACAACCATCTTCATCCATATCTTCAGACTTCTTTTCATTTTTTTCCACTGCATCATGAAAATTGCGTTCGTCAAATGAATGTTCATGCTCATTCTCTTCAATATTTATCATCTTTATTTCTGTTTCACTTTCTCCTTCGTCAAGTTGCAAAAATGGTACATCAAACAATTCGCTAAAGTTTTTTAATGCCACTGTTTTATATTCTGAGTCGTCAATAGGTGTATGGACCACCAAATTCTCTTCATTACGGTTTTTTCCGTATATCATGTTATCAAGATTTCCCTGATTTTTTAACTTTTCAGTAGTTCTCGAGATTGAGATCGGATTCTCGGAAACACTTACTATTTTCTCGGTCTCATTTGCTTCAGTGCTTGAGATGTTGCTTGCAATCGGACTCGAATGTTTCGTAATATTGATGCTTCTCAGAAGACTTTTCAAACCTTCTTGCTTTTCTTCGTTTTCTTTAACCGTTTGGGATATCTTTTTGATAGCTTCTCCCAGAAAATCAAAAAATTTTTCAAATTTCTTGATATAAACAACATTTGGACTATTATTAAGCATCCCATTTTGATTTCGAACATGTCCATTTTCATTAGTTCTTGAATGACTTTCCAATTGTCCTTCCTTTACAGTTGATGTAAGCTTACGATCTCTTTGCATTATTGGTGGAATAACTGGTGAGATGTTCTCATCAGAAATCGAATTTCCTCGAATTTTTTTAATATTATTGGTTTCAATTACATCTCTGTTTTCTGATCTTTCACTATTGGCGAATATTTTGGAAATTAATTTGGATTCATTGGAAAGGAATTTTTGATATTTTTCATTTAATTCCATAAATTTTGGTACTGCAGTAACAACTGTACTGAAATGCACACTACTTGCGTTAGATGCAATCAGTTCTCTGATACCTGGATGTGATTTATCACTAACCGTCAGCTTTATGTCAGCTTCTAGATCTGGAATTAATTAAATTAAAGCATGATTACCAGTCTTAATTTTATGCGAATACTTTATTTAAAGAAGATAAGTATTTAAAGAAGATAAGATAAGTATGCGAATACTTTATTTAAAGAAGATAAGTAAAGAAGATAAGGACATTTTTTTTTATTTAAAGAAGATATAAAGTTCGCATTTAAAGAAGATAAGTAAAAATTAGGAAGTAAGAAATGCCCTCTTAGGTAATATGAAAATGAAACTGTTCTTCAAAAATAATAAGTAAGGTGTTTTGTTATCTAATTATCTACATTTTATAATAGTGAAAAGTGAAATGAGTACTAAAATGAGGATGAAAGAGACTATAAAGCAATAACGTAATGACGACATTACCTGAACGACGTCTTCTTTGTCTGGGTGGTTGCTGATTATGCGGTTTTTTAGAAGGACTGAAAATGATCAAAGCCGGTAGAGATGTTGCGGCATTTTTAGCTGCAGAATATTCATTTTGTACCGTTTGAAGAAGAATTTCATCAGCAATTAGGTTTTGCAACGATACATATTCAACTGGATCGATATAAGCGTTCTGAATTAAGTATTTTATGAAGGAAAATGATTATGAATAACAAAGGCAAATTTTCATTAGGAACGAATCCGTCTGAAAATTATCTTTGCTATTTATTAGTCTTAATTTTAAACTTTTTTTAACCTTATTAATATCCACTTTGTTAAAAATTTTCTTTAAAAGAGATTTTTTTAATTGCTTCTCATATCCTTGCACCAATTCACTGAACGATACTGCCTCATCACCGTTCTGATCGAGACTCTAAATAATCTCCTTTCAGGTAGCAAAATGTGAAACGAACTTAAGATTCTTAATATGGATTTTAAATTGACTTAGAAATGTTGACAGCTTTCATAATAGTAGCATTCATTATTAATATTTTTTGGCAACTGGTTTGAATTTAATGATACTGATAACGAGAATTATGCTTTAGCCTATTATCAAATGCTCTATTATCAAATGCGAGCTTTTAAGGTTAATCGGATGTAGAAAAAACTAACGGATCGTTTGTTCAATGCAGTAATAGCAGCTTTTTCCCGTAATTTAGTGAGAAAGTCGATTAACTCTAACTCATTTATCTAAAAATAAATTATTATTGCTAAAGCATATATAACACTTCAAATCAGAGTACTTAAATCCACTACTGGTATATAATGATACTTCAGTTATATGTTTGAAATTTTCAAGCCTTTGGGTTTCGGACATATCAAATTTCTGCAATTTCTTAATTTTTTAAAAAAGCTATCTCAGTTTAAAAAATGAGGGGATATCAAAGAATACCGTATGATCGGCTTGATGGCTAGCATCTTTAAAAACAATTGTTGCATAGCTGGGTTCAATACCATAACGTAAATCAGCTAACATTTGCGCTTCTTGAATATTCAAACGATGGTCTCCATCAGTATCATAGATCTGAATTAGAATAAGGAATAATGAATGTAAAAGGTCATTTTGAAAGTTTGTTAAACCCTACGCGCAATTTTTTAGATTTCCGATTTCTGTTAAGAGACAGATTAACAGTTAACAGTTAAAAGACAGATCACTGACCTTTTTTCAAAAAACATTGTTAATTTCAGATAGGCTAATACTTTCCGTGCTCGAATTCATTTTTACGTATCTTGAATCTCTGATCTCTAGAATCTTATTCCATACTTCAACAAATAGAAATCACCTTCGGTAATCTAACCGACAAACCTTCAATAGTTCTTTTGCTTCTTTTAGTGCCAATAATCTGCTGCAATGGAGCGTTTCTATCAATTCACTGGATGACAAATATCTATCTTTGTTGATATCACTTTCTTGAAAACAACCGCTCACATCTCTCTTTGATAAACCAAGCTCCATGTAAATAGATTCGAATAATTCTGCTTCATTTAGTAGGCCATCGCCGTCTGTATCATGATCCTGAATGTTCAATAAATAAGATGTCTTAACTATACATCTCTTAGAGAGTCTACAGATCTGATACGATATTCATGAACTATTAGTTAATTGAATAACATATGGTTTGTTTTGAAAAATAATTATTAAATATTCAAATTGCTGCTTTGTATTAAATTTAATTTAAAAAAAAATATCACTTCTAGCCAACGCAAGGTGGCTCGTGCGACGTGTCTTTGGACTAGTTTAGCTGCTGCAATAATCTCAATTCGATCTATAAACTTATCGCCATTTCGATCCGCTTTCCGAAATATATCCTAAGAAAAGGAAGATTTAAAAGAGCCCAAGAAACAATGAGCCCGAATTTTGTTCCATTTTAAATCGATCATACTATGATCAAAAGATATAAAATTGATTTGGAAAAATATAAAGTTAAGAATGAGTAATGAGAAAATGAGATTTCCGAAAAAATAACCAAGGTATTACATTGCTTATTGTTGATGGAAGTTTGTGATTCATATATGCTACCGTCCTTAATTCTCGATTATCAACTTTTCCATCTCTCGTTAAATCATAATGAGTCATGTATCGATTTACTTGAAACAAAATTAGGTTTGAATTTCAACGGACGATGAATGGTTACTTAAAAGTATACAACGAAAATGAATAAAACATAAGGCACTCAAAATGAATTCATCAGTAAAGAGTAAGAAGTAATTTAATTTTTGCCATATAACTTCACCTGTTTTGCATTTTCCATGGTATGTATCAAATTATCTTGCATACATGCAAATAAGAGATCTTCACCGTTGGAGATTTCATGTAATTTTCAAATAAGGTTAAACTTATAGCTTACCTGTACTATGAGCAGTAGTGCAAAATAACATACTAATTGTGGCAAATAATATACATGATCGAGACATTTGTATATCTTAAAAAAAGAAGAAAAAATAAACTGTACGCATTTGTATTTCAAATAAATTTAGGTCATCCATCATTTTGTCTTTAATGCAATTGGCATCAACGAAAATTAGTTTTTATTTTAATACAATCACTGAAATGATATTGTACGCTCAAGATGGGTTGCCATCAACGAGGATTAGTTTTTGTTTTAAGGGGGGCAGAAATGAAATTAATATTCTTTTTAATAATGCGATACTTTTCTGTGTCTTTTTAATATCAAGTTTTATCGCAGCTAAATTTAAGAATTTTAAATTGAAGTAATCAAGATTAAAATATTAACTTATAATTTCAATTCACTGACTAATTTACGAGTTTATGATTTTCGTTTTTCAGGTATTTTAGCAGTGAAGATATATCTTTTTCTTCCTTCATAAAAGACAAATTATCTAAGAAGGTCAAGCTGTAAGTGATAGTAACAATGTTGCTGTTCCATAAAGGAATAAATTAAGTTACCGAGTATCAAGAGAAATTTCTTGATTAAAATAAGGAATATGTCATGAATAGGAAATTCTAGGAAAAGTTGAAATAGCTATCATTTCGACTTGAATAATTTCAAAAAGAAGTGTGGAACAATCAAATATTTTGATAGGAAATTAAGAGAAACGCTCTCAACAAATTTGACATAATTAGATGAGCTCAGTTTTATTTCATTCTCTCCTACTCATATGTCCTACATTATTTCCACAAATATTTTAATAAAAACTGCAAAAAAAATCAGCGCAAATTTTTCTCTTCTGGGTCAAAATCGCAATGGAACGGCACAGGAACATCTCTAAAGGAGGCATGACCTCAAATCTTTTTACGGAAAGGAAGTGTCGTTTAATAACGGTACTCCAGCTAAGCAGAATTACTTCCAATTATTTTGTCATCTTTTTTATTCCAAATATGTGACATAACAAACATTGAATGTTGATATATTTCCAGTTTGCAGCTAAAAAAGAAGGTATGAATAATGTAACCTTCATATACCGCGTGCCGATATCTTATATCCGGCGATAAAGCACCAATGATTTGCAACATATAAACCTGGAACTAGTACCCCATCTGTGAATTACAAGGCATTATCTGTGAGGCGCAATTTATAATGTGATCGTGAAGGTATTTGAATACGTCGAGATCTAAGTTACTGCAGATACTGCAGCAATGCGCAAAATGCTGCAGATACTGCAGTAATGCGCAAATATGAACATCAAATGAAAACGAATGACGCTTCTATGCTTCTGTCACATACGGAATATTCGTCAACTACTCGCTTTTCCAATTTAATTTAATCTTCTGCTTAGTAGATGAAAATAAAGTTTTGTTTTGAAGTCTGGTTCCATCTTTCAAAAAATGTGATTTTATTTCCATAGCATTCGAAATGGAAGTAAGTGATGCTTATCAAAAAATGAAATGAAAGCATCCAAAAAATACCAAAGCTATAATATTAAATATTTCGAATATTCAAAAAATACTTTTATAGATTGAATAACACAATATAGCGATACGGTAGTAATCATAAGGAATAGAATGCTATTAATGGAATACTATTTGGGTAGAGGTACTTTTCCGTGTCTTTTTAGTATCAAGTTTTATCACGGTTAAATTTAAGAAATCAAGATAAGATGTTAACTTATCATTTCAAAAGAAAAACTGCGCCTTTGGGTTTTTTTTTATTAGTCTTAATTTTAAACTTTTTTTAACCTTAAATTTTTTTTTTTTTTTTTAACCTAAAATTTACTTTTTTTAACCCCCCCTTGTTTTTAAAGATGCTAGCCATCAAGCCGATCATACGGTATTCTTTGAATCCCCTCATTTTTTAAATTGAGATAGCTTTTTTAAAAAATTAAGAAATTGCAGAAATTTGATATGTCCGAAACCCAAAGGCTTGAAACCTTATTTGAAAATTACATGAAATCTCCAACGGTGAAGGGAGAAATGGATAAAATGTTTTACATGATTAGGAAGTTTAAAAAGATCAAAATGAGGTTTGCTTGGGAGAATTGATGATTGCAGTCTACAATTTTGATTCCAACAATTCCTTTGTTAGTTCATCTGGTTCTCGAATTTCCAGGTTCTGAAAAAAATCATTGTGACTTTCTAACATAAAAAATAATTTTCTTCGGAAAAAATTCTCAAAATTTGGCAGAGTGGACTTTAAAAAATTGAACCCTGCAGTTAGTTTATGTTTACATTTTCAACATAAGAACTACAATTAAGAATATAAGTGTATTGAGAATGATAAAAATACAAGAACAAGGAAAAAGTTACGGAAAGAAATTAACAGTTATTTTTATATGATCTACTATATTATAAGATCCATTACATTTTGCATCAGATTCACTATGCTCTCCACCAGTAAAAATAGAAAAAGAAATTCTTGAGTCCTAATTCTAATATAAAATTTAAATGCATTCAGAACAAGGAAAAAGTTCAGAAATCAAGCTGCATAAAAATCTTGGTGGAAGCAATCACTGCAGTTATTCAAAAATATTGTTATTCCTCGTCCCATCAAACTAAACGATCAGTTCTAAATTATATATATACAATATTCATCCATTAAAATATCCCACTTGAAGAGTTTCTAAAAAATGACTAATTCCAGAAATCAAATACCCTATTAAGCTCACATTCCTTTGCCAAATTGTTTCTGCTACCAGCATACATCATTCGCAATTGCGGACTGCAACCTGAAAAATTCAGTACAATTGATTAGGATCTATTGTTCAGCTAAAATATATTTCAAAATAAACATTCATCTTTATCAAGAAAGGAATCAAAAGCATTATACAAAATGATCAGTCCTTTCTACTTTTCATCTTTTCCATAAATTCATTGCTTTTTTATTCATGATCAAACAAACCTAACGGACTGTACAGAACAAGGCAGAGTGGATATGAAAGACGTCCATCGTCGTGTACACGCTCATAGCTTATTACAATATATCGTGGCTGTTGCACTGGCAATTCATCACAGATCACATTTGGATCGCAATTCTAAACGAGAATTTCATTCTGTTGCAATGGCTATTATTTAAAAATTCCAGAGCTAATTTAAAATATACTATTTTTTTGAAGGGTTATTCAATACCTCAAGTTTCTGGTCCAACATAATGAGATGTTTCGTGGGATCAATCTTCACTGCAAATTAATTTGATGATCGAAGTAAAAACGCTGAGAAAGATGTGAATGGGAGTATTAAAAAAGAACTTAAATTGTCGTTAACTTTCATTAAAAAGCAATCATCTGCAACCAAAGCTTAAAATTTATTTTAAAAAGATTGCGAATTTCAAATCAAAAAATTCTACTAGTTTTATGTTAAGAAAAACTTTTTAAATGGAAATAAAATGAACATATCAAAGCATTTGTTGAGCGCTTTTTACTGAATCGAAATCGTTCTAATTCTTCTTTTACATCTGTTGGTATCGCACATATTTTTAGTGTACCTGTCTGAAATTCGTCCAATTTAGTTCAAGGAATACAGAAAAGATAATGGAAGAAGCTCGATCAATAAGGATAATGTTTCAGGGTTTTTGCACTACTCAAAATAAGCTTCACTTTTAAAATTTGAGATAATATAGCTGGAAAAATAGTCGGAAAAGTAATTCAGAACTAGTTCGATAGCTACTTTTTATTTACATAATCTAATTTGATGGAAGTTTTTTGAAGCGAAATTTAAAAAATGAAAGTTTTATGAGAAAAACAAACCATAACGAAATGATGAAACAGCCGCACACGTTTGATGAATTCTTCCACAACTATGAATATTGACAAATCGATCTTACAAACATTTTCGAAACGCAAAAGAAGTTCAACAAAATTAAAATATCCATTCCAAGAAGCATTTTGTGTTTATTGC
Source organism: Cercopithifilaria johnstoni (assembly GCA_916381525.1). Classification (NCBI taxonomy): domain Eukaryota; kingdom Metazoa; phylum Nematoda; class Chromadorea; order Rhabditida; family Onchocercidae; genus Cercopithifilaria; species Cercopithifilaria johnstoni. The sequence continues at coordinate 3,642 of CAKAEH010001947.1, read as the reverse complement.
TATGCAAACAGTTATAAAAGGATTGAAAATCCATTCGTATTTCTTTACAACGTTTCGACGAGTAAAAACATAGAGTTACAGAACCAAAGGCTGCACCTACAACCACTTACCCATTCCCTTCATTTCCTATTTCAATTTTACTAGTCATTCAATTCTATTGAATGAGGTGATGAAAACGATGAAAACGCTATTTTATCTCATGTTACAAATCGGTCTACCTTATCTAACTATATAATGTTCAAATATCCAAGATAAAATTTCATTCCCGACAACAATTCATCCCACTAATTCAATAATATCATGGTAATTTTGGGTCACTTTCTTAAAAAACTTCAATCGAGTGATAAAACTTCTCCAAAAGAAAGTTGAAAATTGGCCAGATCAAGATTCACTAATAAAAATTTTCTGTCACAGAAGTGCCAGCTGAGCTATCCGTCTGGACTTCATTCTTCTTTCGGAGCCGCTAATAATGAGTTTTTCAAAGCACAAATGAGTTCTCCGAAGAAATGCAGATCTTCTGGATTAGAGAAAAAAACTATAAATTAATTTTATTAACATTTGTACATGACAAGGAAAATAAAAATCTAAACCGCGAGAATCTGATTTTAAGGCAACATAAATCAATTTAAAAGTAAAAGCAATGGTCAGCAATCATCCTGAAACTACGAAACAACATGAAACGGAAGGTAAACTGCGCTTGAACATTGATTCATCCAAAACTATTTCAGGGTATCTTTAATAACTATTTTTTATTAATCATTATTATTCAAGCTTATATTCTACAACTCACAGATTTCTTCTTCCTTTTGGAAAGGAAAAAAAAATTATTTTCAGGGTTTGGTTATAGTCAATCCAAATGAAACAAAGGACGTAAGAGTAGGTAATATATATTCGGCTCATTCAAAGTGGGACAAGCTGAAATTCAGAGGTTAATAAAAATGATATAATTTAAGAATGAATATCGGCAATGACAAATAACATCTCTGTTGCATTCTAAGGAATGTAACCTCGCACATTACGGAACTAAATTTATCTTAAATTAAGTTGCACTCTAAGTATAACACAAGGATAAAAGTGCTTACTAACGTTTTACTCAACTGTGGAGGAGAAGAATACAAAATTGCACAGACGCGATATAGAGCGTATATAAACTAGACAACATACAATAATACATGTACTATGAAAATAATTCTCAACATGAAAGACTGGTGATGATAGAATAGCTCGCTAATTACATGGAAAAAAACAAAAACAACGTAAAACTAGATATCGCCGTATTATAGTAAACGAGCAGGACTCAGTATATAAATATCATTACTAATTGTATGCGTAAATGGATGGCAATTATCACTTTGCATATCGCTACGCATTCCACCAAACATTATCAACTCTCCTCGACCAGCACACAACGAATAGAGCATCGTATCATCTGGTGCGTTCAAATCGACTTCTTGTTGGCGCCATCTAAAAAATACAAATCTCATCTTTCAATAAACACATAAAAGGCAGACCTATACGAATTCAAGCCTACTCTAATTAACTATGTGATAAATCAATTCATCAAGATCAACTGTTATGTTGTAGTTTTCGCCTAAATTTTCTCAGCCATTCAACATATAAACTACTCAGTTCACCAAAGATGCATCATAACAGCTTTCAACAACTCACGTTACTGTACAGTCCTCCAAAACTCGTGCGGTATCGAGTATATAAACACAAGCATTCCCTAAACGCCTTTTATGATACCAATGTTCTGAAAAGAAATAAAACACTGAAAAAATAATTTCACCATGCACACTCCCTCATAGCAAAATTAATAATGGAACACATTTCCGCTACATTCGTTAAATATAATAAGCTAAACATGAAATCCGGTGTAGAGAAGAGATGAGAGAAATTTTTGATAGAAAGTATCAATTGTATTCTTAAACATGATGGAAGTTAATAAAGTGAGAGAGCGAACAGAATACGAAATCAATATGATTAAAAATGCTGCTTTGCTACCAACCATTTTAGCAGATAATGAAGTAATTTTAAAACACTGAAGAACTTACTTTCCAAGCTTCCTGGTGAAATACCAGAGACACCACTGCTATGTTTTAAATGGCTGAAAAACAGATAATATACATCCAAGACTAATAGAAGTGAGGAATAAAATCCTTAATATTCATATTGTAAAGCAAATGAAATTTTGAGAGGTTCTCCACAAAGGATAGAATTTTAGAAATGAAAGCCGCAATATACTTATAAAATATCAACACCTTTCTCATTTTCACAAAAAACTAATGTCATGCAAAGAACCTCTTCAAAAAAAAATATATAGATAGCAAATATATATAAATTCTTAGAAGAAATTTCCTGCATGGAGCCAAAAAAAGATCACGAGATCCCAAGATCTCAAAAGATCTCACGACGTTTATCAAAAAAGAGAATCTTCAAAACAGAAGCACATATAAAGAACTTACTTTTTAGCATGTAATGAAGAGGTAGACGATTGACAACCCGAAGAATTCAATTTCTCATTCGATGTGGGATCCATGTTATTCCTATAGCTACTACATTAGCCTTATATTTGAAATGTAGCAAAATTTACCGCTTGTCAGCGATGCTTTTCGAAATACAGTTTGAGTTTAAAAAAATAGATTCAAATTTATCAGGAATTGTACCTTATACAAGAAGACTGTAGCGTGACGTTATTCGCTGGATGCGGTGGCTAAATAAAATTATGCAATTATTCAATTTAATTCAGTTTCGCCATATTTTGTAACCAAACAATTTCACTTCATTTTATTTAATATAAGCACGTACCAATTGGGTTGGGTTTCTTGAAGTAACTTGGAGCGGTGCTGGGCACGAATTTAAACTGATCGTGTTATACCTAAAGATCTTGATATATTTCCTAACCTTTCCAGATCTTTGGGAAATTACTTCTATTGTATGAAACAAAGTACAATGAATGCTACTATATACATGGTTCTGGAATTTAAAATTACAAAACTTCATAAAACTTCAAAGTGCACTCAAAAGACATGTATTTTGAAATGACCGTACCCACTGCTCTTTCTTGCATAACTTATACACGCAAGATTCCGTCCAATTGGACATGCTGGGCGGCACCAAAGTTGAGACGGACCTGACTTCGGATTTGTGATCTAAAAATAAAGAAATTTGCTCGGTAAACATTAAAAGAACAATTGTTAAATATCACTTTGGTGCATAATGATTTACTCCCACAGTTTTGTCTTTGATTCCGCTATATTTCTGTAACAATTTTTTTGTTTTAAAATATGAAGTTAGACAGCAATATAAAGTAGAAAAAATCTGGCAAACATTCCTGCCAAATATACAAATGCTCAAGATACTTGGATCATGTTCCAAAGTCGGGAATAACTACTCCTAAATTTGAATTTGATTAGGTACTTTATTTAGCATCGATGTCAGACATATAACAATCTCCCATATGCGTTAGAAAGCAGAGATCAAAACTGACATTGATTTGTTTCCATTCCCACGCATTTTGCAGCGTCAAGTCGAACGTAAGGAGCCAAGCATCATTATAAATACAATTTGGACCACCACAACCACCTACCACCAGCAGGTGCGATTTGTCAATTACCACACATGAGCTACCATAACGGGGGT
>CAKAEH010001946.1:0-21505 GCA_916381525.1 Cercopithifilaria johnstoni | reverse complement strand
TGCAATAATTTCATGTAGAAAGATCTGGTTCAGTTAAATTTGTCACTTCATTTTCGAGTTAAAGATTTTTAAACTTACTTCGACCAAATCTTGAGCAGTTAACAGTGTTAACATTTGGCCATCAACCATATTTTCAGCCATACTTTCGCGATACTGAGGTATCCCGATATCGTCTAACCATAACAGTACCTTCGAATACAAAATTAAGTCGATTAAATTAATTTAAAAATGAAACACTTGACCCCAATCATATGTGATTACTCAAAAAAGTGGAAATTCATAAATTTCAACAAATTTCCACCAATAAATTACCCGATGCAAATCCATACGATCGGCAGAATCTTTAACACCGCGACTTATGCTAGTCAATACGCAGCGCAAACGCTTCCTATGTAACGGATTCCTCATCAGTAATTCCTGAAAACGCAACTGTTGCATTGTAGTGCAAATACTTCACTTGTTCAAGTACTTCATTTGTATGCACTTTACTTGTTAAATACATAATATGTTTCGTACAGCAAATGATGGAGTTGTTTTGTTGAATATAATAAATTTGTACTTCAAATTATTAGTCAAAACCTTTTCATATTCTTGATTTGTCATATTCAGCAGATGTCGACCACTGCGTATAAAACGCTCAACTTCGGGTACATACATGCTAAAACCAATTTCTGCCATCCATTCGCAAATCTGCTCTTTGCTCCAGTCAACAAATTGTTGCAATGGTGGTCGAAGCGCTATTGCACCGGATACTGGTCCATAAATGGGTATCCGTGATGAATATGCCAGTCTAAATACAATAATAGTATCTTATTTCAAAATTTTGATGAACCATTTGAATAACACTGAGAAACAATCAAGTTTCTTTTAGTAAAATACGAAGAATTAATAATTTACTGCGGTATCCTTTACCGGGATTTTGTTTTAACCTCAATCCCGTCATAAGATATCATTTCTTTTTGATAAATCCTCTTCTTAGCACTTCCCTTTCTTTTAACAGGGTGTGATACGTTAGTATATATTAACTTCCTGATCTAAATTACGCCCTTATGTCTTTATCTAATATCAATACAAATCAACAATCTCAAAAATTTCCCGAGAGTTAAATTTGAATGCAAGAAAGATCTTCTGTTACCTAATTCTTTTTCAATTAATACTTACAAGACTTTTAAATGAAACGAAAAAGGAAAAGAGAAACCTCAAGGTACCACCCGCACGTTGAAAATCAGCGGATCTAATTTCTTGTGAAGCACTTCTTGTCAATTTGCCAAATAAATTCTTTAATGAAGACCTAAAATTAGCACCAAATATAAGTCTCCTGTTGAAACAACAATAATTAAAAAATTTCAACTATATTCTTCTTGCATAATCCTCCATCCCCACCTCCCTCCAATATTTCATCTTTAAAGCAACATTTCCTTTGTTTAAAATATTATTTGCAATTGAACGATTATTTTTAATGAGAGTACTTCATGAAAATTTAATAATATTTTTCATTTCATAAATGAAACATGCTGAATAAATTATTAATAACTTCCAAATATACCTTGTTTTCCCACGTTTAAATTTTCCAATTTCAATGGAAGATCTCGTCTGTACGCCTCGCATTATTTCATCATCGCTTTCAGCTTCAAGAACAGAAAACTTGAATCATATGGAAATTTCAAATCAATATAGATTACAACAAAGGAATCGAAATATTATCAGAGATAATTATTTCTAGAAAATTTTCAGTTCTTTTGAAAAGGATTAATAAAATATAATAAAGTTGGAAAGACTTCAAATTGTCAATAAGATTTACCTGATATACCTCCCGATGATGTTGCAGAAAGCTTCTTACGCGGTAGTGTTAAAGTTGAAGCAGCCTGTAAATGTAGAGAACATATAATCATATCAAGCTATTGAAAATTTAACAATAAATGAAAGGAATGTTATTTCTTAACCATTGTCTACATATTGTTACGATTGATTCCACTTACCTTACGTGAAAAGGATCTGGAAAAGCTTGGATTCTGAAATATATCGTGCTTATGCTGCATTTCATTGCCAATACGACGCAATTCATCCAGTTCAGCAGCTAATTGCCGGGCAGCCGGAGACGATGGAGACTGATAGCTACAAAAGTTTAAGTTTTGAAATGTTTTTTAATTTCTGAAGGTAAATTCAATACAGTTCACATTTCAAGCACCTTAAATGATACCTGGGAGCAGTACGGGAAGCTGCTCTAGACGAAAGGGGTGGTAGAGTAATAGTTGGATCGTAATTAGTTTGTAGTCTTGGAGTACTGGAATTCGACCAACTATTCTGCGGTGATGCTGTTGATAACGATGAGGTATAGGATGATGATGACTGAAACAAAGCATAGTTCATTTTCTTAAGTTCAGAAACTTCGCTTCATCAAAAATTTTAGGAATCAAAACTTTAGAAATCAATCGGTACGGTTATTTCTGAGTGCCATTTTCTTTTGAGAGATTAGGAAAAAAAAATTTGTTGAACATTTCATTGCCAAACTTTGGCCAGCAAATTCATTTGAACTATTACAGTCTATTGGTGTTCCATAATTAGTGGTTTAATTTAAAAGCAAACATTTAAAAGTAAACAGAAATTTCTAAACCTGTACTGCTGAAGATGTTCTTGAGGAAATAGCGCCTCGTTGCTGGGCATTACAAAGACTGGTTGGAAAAGATGAGGAATGAGCAATATGTTCGTTCGCGTCATCCTAAAAAGAAACATTTTTCTAGATATTATGTCAAAGACAGACATCGTAGCATGATGATATAAAAGGTTTGTAATATTTACCTTTTGGAAAATTTAATTTGAATACATCTAAAAAGATAGCGGAAAATACACTACTTGGTATGTGTTGTTAGGAACGATTGTTCAAATTTTTGCAAATCCTAAAATGGATTCAAATAAAAGACGATATTTCTTAATAATGAAGACTTACAAGCAGTAATCGTCTAAGCTGGGCATTGATATCGAATGGCTGAGGAGCTTCGAAATTATTTTGAATGTAACAACGTGGCAAAGAGATCGTCGGTGCATCACAAACGTCACTTTCACGTCCGTTACGGCAATGCTCATCCAAGGCATTTCTCAATGAACTAATTTGAATATTCTGCAAAAAACGCAGTGATTAATTTGAGATAAATTAAGTAATCAAAGGCAATTCATACGGATAACAGAGCATCTTCTTCTGTATGTTTGAAATTTTCATTACGCAGAACTTTGATCAACTAAGACTTTTTGAATTATATAATCAGATGAATACAAAACATTTTTAATAAATCTTAGCTTTCGAAAAATTATAAATAGATTAGATATTTGAAAAGACTTACTTTCTGCTCATTATCCATAATAAGCCGTTGTACGGCCATTCGCAGTTGTACTATTTCGGTTGCTACAAAAAAATAAGGACATTAAATAATCTATTTATATAAAATCTTAGCAAATTCACTCACTCAACTTTTTTTTGCTGCAAACTGCTCTTCTAAAATAATTTTCTCCTTTATTATCCTTGATCATATTATCCATTCCCACTAATGAGATAATATTCAAGTGGTAAGTCTCAATGGAGGTTTAATGGAAGATCATGAACTTTACTTTTTTACAAATTCTAAAATTGCTAGGAAGTTAAAAAGATCGAGCAAATTCCGAACCGTATTCACTAGACCAATAAAATGAGCTTATTAAAAATATTCTTCCAACCTTGATCAGTTTCCACACCGACATTACTACCAAGTATTTGCTGGTATGGCAATTGAGCATGAATCTGAGCTTTATAAGCTTGTGGAGGAAGGCCATGTTGCATAATAAAACTTTGCATTGTTTGATTTAAATGCTCAATTTCTGCCTGAAATTCTTCCCTTCAAGTTTTTTTTAAAACATAAGCATGTCATCGTTAAATTAAAAACAGAAATATAAATCATGGACAATATGAGCCAAACCTATTTGAAAATCTCATTTTTGCATAAAACAAACAGACTATGCATTACCAATAACGACGTAGAAAAGGAAGAGATAACTAATCATTCCTTAATTCAGAAAGATATTATTTTGTAAGTAGCAAGTAATGCTCAAAATTTCCTTTACCAATGAAAAAACTGACCTAAAATTCTAATTTAAACATACCTGAGAAAGTTGAAGCTTCCTTTCTGTTTCCATCTTTTCCTTCTCCAGAGTAGCATACTTGAGTTTCAAATTTGAAACTTCTGCTAAGAGATCCAACTTTTTCGACTCCAAATCACCATTGTTATCAATACGCTACAATAATAAGATTTGGAATAATTCAAAATTTAAAGCTTTAAAATGTCTAATTTAGGTTTGCAAAAAACTTCGCCATGAAGAACAAGTCAGATAAACAAACATTTCAATTACTAAAATATAGATCTATATGAATAATTGACTTCTTGCAGCAATTCCTCGGTTGAATCCAAATTGTTCGCTTTAGCTGCCAAAAGATTTTCTAAATCATGTATCTTTTCCTTCTGAGCACCAACCTGTTCTGTTAATATTGTCACCTAAAATTTGTTCATAGGATGCAAAGCCTATTTGGAAATCTTGAAAAGCAAAATGCGCTTGGTAATAACAGTATGAACAACAATCCATAACGATAATTTTTTTTTTAAATTCTTCAAAATTTGACGAGATCTGCCAAAAAAATTCCCTCTTTTAAATTGTATTGTAGTAAAATCAAATCTGTAGCTGTAATAAATCCATCATAAGTCAATTGCTGTTTGAACAGCAATTGACTTATGATTTCAAAAGAACAAAATCACCGATTGAGCAGTTAACTTAATCGATATATTTATGATTAACAAGCACTGGAAAAAGCAAAACTAATGAAATCGGTTTGAATTTTCACACTATTACGATAATTTTAGGACAAATTTAACAAATATATTACTGTTCTCAACAATGACGCAATTTATACCTGCAATGACAAACTATCACGAGCCATTGCCAACCGATGCAATTTCTCCTGCAATTCGGGATATTCTGGACAAGATACTGTTGACATTGATGGTGACGGACTCTGCAAATAAGGTGAAATCCAGAATTTTCTAAATAACCTAAGCAAAAAAAATTCATTTTAAATTGAAAATTTATAAAATTTAGTTGACGTTCACCGGAAAAACTGCTTAAGTATCATGAAGATGTAGTAAATTTTTCGTGACGACACGCTAATCTACCCTTTTATTGCTCCATTCCCAGACTCTAAATTCGGTAGACACAAAAAAAGTTACCAGCTGTGTCATTCAAACTAAATCTTCCTTTACTTTCAACAATCTCTCATTACATTTACATTTATTGTCGTGTTCGCTAAAACAATCCTTGTTTGCGGGATTTTTAAATAACAAAAATTTAAATTTAAAAATTAAAAAAAAAGCTTTCGATACCAATTTTATTCTTTCCAATTTCATTACTTCACTAACCCAAGCTAAATTTTAATCAAACAGTTAATTTTAATTGAAAACTTTAATTAGAAAAATTAAATACTCCTCAATTTCATTAATGATGATTAAGTTACAAAATAAAACTTTCAAATTTAATGCAGCAGAAAAAAGCATAAATGATTTCAGTGAAAAGATAATATAAACTATGATGAGTTTTTTTCAACAAAAATGTAATTTCAACGACAAAGGAAAAAAAGATGATTCGGCGTAATGAGTTATGCCTCATATCCCTCCACTTCTATCTCTCCGTATATCGCTTACCCCTTTCTCCCTTAAATAACATCCATTTAGAATAATTGCTCCCTAAAGATTTGCAGATTCAAAACTTATATAACAAATAGGTATTGGTCGAGAACAGTAACATGTGCTGGTTTGATAAAATATAGTAAAGAAATGTAATTACGATCATTTATGGTCATTTTTTGCATTAGAATTGAAGTATTATCCGATCTGTGAAAAATAGATGAAGACGAAACAGTTACAGTAAAGCTTATATTGCTTTTTCCTTATCAAATCTTTTGAAGAATGTTCATTTGGAAAAAAGCAGTAAAAATTACGATGAAACATCATTTAACCTTTTGTAAATGAAAATTAAATTGAATAAAAATAGTCCGAATTATCAGCATTACAATACATCTCCTCCTGTAGCATATATGAATGGAACTATACAAGCTGCTGAAAAACTTCTGATAACTTCTGGTGGACGTTTTTTTTCAAATGATATTATCAAATAGCAATGAAAGTACCGTACAAATTTGGTAATTTGAAATTTTTGAAATGGTAATTGCAAAAACTTCTCGAAGTTATGTCAAATTACAGAGATAATAACTAAATCCCAAAGTAAATTCAATATTTTATTCTAAAAATCGAAATTATAAAATGAAAGGTGGAGGAAAGAAAGAAAAAGAAACATAAAATTTAGAGTTATGGAAAAAAATTTCGAAATGGAATAATGTTAAGCATTGAAGAAACAGTTAACCACGTCGCTTTGCTTTCATACTCTCAGGATCATTTCCTAAAAGCAAGAGCAAAACCATCCGCGAGAAAATATCAATACTCATTAGCACCCAAGCTGCTTCCATCCTACAGAGATAGCTCTTTAACGTGGAACTTTGCCTTTAATTGAAATTCCAGAATTTTATAATAGATCGGATCAGTATAATCAAAAAGAATATATCATTTAATTTAAACCTTTGAAAACAATCCATCAATCAGCAAATTTCCCGCAGTTGGATTATTGCAAATCTTTTAAAAATTCTTACTCAATCCATAGGAAATAAATATGAAACTAGATATTCATGAATAAATAAAAAATTACGATTAAATTCTGATTTTTTGAATAAATTGTCTTGATTTTCCATAATGGAATAACAGCGATGATAATAAGATTCAAAGTACATGAACATATTGAAGTTTAACAAACAAATGTGGTTGGAAGCAAGTAATAAATTAGCAAACACTTTTTGAAAGTAAAAGAAAAGAAAATTGAATCTCAATATAATGTTCTAATTGATGACGATTGCGTTGGTGATATAAGAGATGGAAGATGGAAAAGTGAACTTACTCTGGACGTCCAACTACCAGCGCGTGGGGCACGACATAATTCCTGTAAATTGACACTGCCAGCACATAGACCGGTTGGAAGTCTCACGAGATGGCATTCAGTTGTTGAGCCATATTTGGAATCGCTCAAACTACGATGAATTCGATGCTGCTGCTTGGTGGATCCACGGAATCCACGATAGGGTGGTGGTGGAGGGAGAAACGAACAACTGGAGCCACTGCTTAGCGTGCTGGAGAAGCCCGAATCGCTATAGTGCGTCACGTATGGCAGTAAAGGACGTGATGTTGCCGTTGAAGACGATGCTGTACTCCTTCAACACAAATGCAATAGCTTACATTATCCATGCCACTCATAATTCAGCAACTGCAGAACCTTACAGACGACACACACTTTACTACATATTCACACACATATCTGTTCACGTACGCCTGCCAGATACACGCTTCCTTAACAGAAATAATATAATAACATCGCCATATTATACTGAAGATGTGTGCTTCCATGTAGCACCTTAGATCATGTTGAATCAGTGGGACATCCTAACAACAGCTTTCGAACGTTGCAAACAACTGCTTATTTTAGTGGAACTTTAATTTAAAAGTTTATTATTTGTTTTTTCCAAAACCAATCTCTGCTATTTGACCTGAATCGATTCAATATTTGCATGAGAATATCACGTTAATAAGGATACCTTCGCAGAAGCTTGACCGTTATGAAAGCAACTCGGAGAAAAAGATAAAATTCTGATTGATTATCTGCGAAAGAGGCTTTTTAAGGGTCCAATATTGGGCCCATAAATGAATGCAATAAACAAAAGACATTTTAGGGATAAATAGGAAAGGATAGAGGGAGGAGTAGTAATTGACAGGAAAATAGATCAACATAACCGATATATTTATAAGGAATATACATATATATATATATGAATATATATATATATATATATCTATATATATAGATATATACCACGCGGTGAAATATGAACGTTTTAATTTGTCCAGCAAATGAAACCTGATATAATTGATCGGGATAGCAATAGTAGAGAGTGAGAGAGGATAAGAATAGTATAAAAGGTAAATAGCACTAATTAACTCAGCTAGGCTAAAATAAGAACCAGGAATATATTGGTGTTAGTGGCCCGAATTCACGACACACACATTCACATACACACACTGTCACCAAGCTCATCCATGTCAACACGTTAAAAGAAAACTTAACTGATATACACTCCTTCGCCCTTCTTATCTTCCTTTCTCCAAAAAAGCGAAACTTTTTTACAATATCTTGGATGTGTATGAGTGTGTATTTAATGCGAATGTATATTTGTATGTGTCTGTGTATGTATATGTATGCGTGAATATTTAAAACAATTACATCAATAAGCTAAACTAGGAAACTCCGCTAAAGTGTAAGAGAGCGGTGGTTAAGGGAAATAATCACTAATCGGGAAGAGATATATTGATATCGATATACTCGTTTGCTTGATTGCAAATAAAGGAATGCCAAAAGGATTCTGAAGCACAAATTAGAAAAATTCTTCCATTTGCAGGGTGCTGTTTCCTTTTATTTTTTAAGCCAAGCTAATACCACCCTTAAGATCCTTTCCTTCACCATCATCAGCTTCTTACCATTAGCCGTTCATTCTTTTTGTTTCATAGACATTTTTCGATTTAGTTATAAATTACGTCTACCGTTTGATTGCATGCTGTTTTTTTATTCCGATGCTTTCTTAGCATTCTTTTCATTTTTTTTCAAACGTTGTATATATGTAACGTATGAGTGGTAGTTCAAATATATATGCACTAACATTTGAACATAAAATGAATTTATCATTTTCTTAAATTTGCCTCTTGAATGTTTCAACAACATCATCATAAGGACTGAGAACCTCTCAAAAGATCCATTACTCAAATTTTTAGATTATTATCATTATCCCCGCAATCATATTTCTCAATTTTACATCTATTACTTTTTAAAAATTTCTAACAGTATTTTATGTTGGATTTGTTTTGCTCTTTAATAAGAAAATCATATCAACGCTTGACGATTTGTTTTTGACCGAATAAGAAATAATTTAAAATTCGTTTCCATTCATCAACGTTTCAATTTCAGAAATTTTTTCCTTTCTTAGAAGTGATTACAATTACTGGATTACAGATTTTATCATATATAAAAAATGTCCGATTAGCTCAAAATTATGGTTGAGTGAATAAAAAATTGACACATTTTTCATGCTATTAATGGTAACATAAATTGATTCGAATCACATCCGAATTGAGATTTCTGGACGAAAATTGGACGTTTTTTTCTGTCCCATCTTTTTTAAATTCAGAATATTGCAATCAAACAAGATGATAAGCGTTGTCTTGCATATTCCAAATTTGATGGATTTTATTCATAAAGTAATTTATGTAAGCATAAATCTGCACCGATAATGCTCATGACGTTTTCATATCAATTTTCACCGCGAAGCACACATACATATATATATACACATACACGCATACACACACACGTCACAAGTTTATCTCCTTATCACTTCTCACACTAATCTAATTTGAAAAACACTTCAACATTTCATTGCTAATTAAAAATATGGAAATCTAAAAATGGAAAAGGAAGTTCCGTTTTAAGAACCTTATCGATGATCGATGATCTTTGAAAACAGCGCTTCCTGTACTGCTTCGCAATGAAGCCAGTGATCGAGTGCCAAAACCATCTTCCACATGTCGTTGATTCCCAATCTCGGCCATACTATTCCAAAAGATATCCAAAATATCAATTGTTTTGAAAACAAACTACTAGGAAGTATGTTATCACAGGTTATCAGGATGAGTAGATTGATATGGAAATAAATTATAACTAATATCAGTGGTAAGATCAAGACCAAATTCCTGATGCAGCGGCATGAATATTGAACTTGCCAGGTGTGCAGGATGCAAGTTTAAATATATGATAGAAAATCCAAAAAGCTGAAAAGAAATATGCAGATATTTGAATTGACTAAGATACCAAGTGATAATGCCGATCGGAATGATTATTTGGGAGAGAGTCAACCGTTGAAGTGATCGGTTACAAGCTTGAATTGGTTCAAAGTAACAGCTTAAGGTGCTGCTGCTGCGGCTGCTATTGCAACTACTTTAATTACCAACGATAGGAAAGCATAGGAGAAACCATTACACATATGCTTCAAGGTTTTGGAACAAACACACAACTGTTATCGGTGCTCCCTCCTCTTCATACCTTGTAAATGTTTGAAAAATTTACTCTTATTCTCTTTCCTGAAATTCTGAACCGATAACAATGAATACCAAATGGATTATTATTATTGCAAGAATTGCACCGAAGAATTTACTGGAATTAATGCTTTATCATTACCAATCCCATTACTTCAGCTTTAAGTTAGCTTTCAAAAAATGGAGGAGGAAAATGGGAACGATAATTCCCCTTTCGGATGATATGCTGCACTCACAATATGTTAAGATCCAAGATTAATTTAATGTTAAATTTGGTAATCAAAAAGTTTTAAATCTTTTGTGATGATGAATTGATGATGAATTTGTTTACTACAGTGAACAAAAAAAGGATTATAAGAGAGGGTTAATGATATCAAGTACTTATCAATGTATCACCTCAAATTACTGTAGTAATAGCATTATTCTATTAATGGATAGATACTACTAGTGATACTGGATAATTCTGTTTTCCAAAAAAAGGCAAAAAAAAGCTATCCCGAAATTTGACTGCTATCCTAATTAGTTTTCTTGCTAAAGTATTGTACTAATTGCTAATAGCCCCTGATGATAACAAGTGTTAATATCATTGATATGAGTACATTATTCAACAACAAGATAACTTTCTTTCAACATTCTTAATTAACAAGTTCATGTTAATATCATTGACACATTATCCTTTTTCAAGGAAGGGAATTAAATGAAAAAAAATGCCAAAATATTATTGTATCTGATAACTCCTATCTGTAAGATTATTTTATGTGTGATTATTTGCTACACATTAAACAGTTGGAATTTTTGATTTGAATTTGAAATGATAAGTTAGAAGAAATACATGCTTTTCATTCGCAATAATTAGCATTGATACGGGATGAGAAATTGTTGCAAGAAAGTTGTTAATAAGACACACATATAAATACAATACACACACATACATACACATATATCCATCCACACATACATGCATACATACATACACACACATACATACACACATCTACATATCCGTCCACATACACATTCCACAACAACAACTGTTCCACGAATCCACATTCCTTAGCTTTACAATTTGAGCTTTCGAAAAATTTTTAAAACAGAATTCCTCACCGACAAACGACAAACTAGCATTCATATGATAAATGCTACATATCCACATATTTTATAATAATCTTAGCACGATGGCATTGCAGTAATGGAAAAAATGACAGATTATTGCTGGCATGAGATCGGAATACGAACTGATAAAATACTTACTGCTTTTTTAATGTTAAATCTTCTGTTTAGAAATGAGAGATCAGTAAATTTTTTTGACCAATACAAATGATAGATTTTAAGCGAAAATTAATGAGATATTGAATTTAATAGTTTAGTTTTGTTATGCAAAGGTGATAATTATTATCATCCATAAAGCACAATTTATTACTTCAGTCTTTGCTAAAATTTTTATAATTTACAGCTAATGATGATTTGCATGTATGGCATGAAATTTGGTACAATTGTCGAATGACATAATTCAGAAAGAAAACGAGATAACAGTACTTTCTTTACTATTCATTTGTTGCAAAAGGTTGATGATAGCATTTTCCTATCGAAAATTGCTTTTCTTCCCCTATTCTTTTCTTCGTATAAAATTTAGATATATTAAAAATAAAAGAATTCGGGTAAAATCGTAAATCTTTCTAAATTAATAATTATAAAAAGGAAAAAAAGATGGTGATAGTTATTATCGTCTTTAATAGTTATTATCAAGTTTATTTTTTTCTCCGTCCAACTACTTAATGTGTTTTCTTTGTACACGATTGAGTAATGCTCTATTTAACCATACATTCCTGGATGGAAAAAAAAAAAACCTGATCTAATAAACAATGATATAGGCCTGTGGAAAGCAAGGTCATTTGTCTCCTATAAACTATGATTAAAATCAAGATTTGAAATTAAAGCTGAGGCTTATTTTATAACCATTAATGAGCGTGAATATCGTTACAGAAATCAAGGGCAATCATGTTATTTAATTCAGATTGCCTTTCATAGTTTCTAGATCTCTTGATCATCAATGACTCAACTTTTCAACATATATTATGCTGTTTTCGAATTAATGCCTAGCATTGCAATTCTCATATCATCATCGTAATAAATAGCATACCTTACACTTTGTTGTAGAAGCATAATTTTTTTTAGTTGAAATAAATTTCAGCATAATTTAACTATTAATCATGATTTTTCATAACCTAACCAAAATGTTAAACACAGCATTGCGTTATCTTATATAAATTTTACACCTCTTATGATTATGCATTGTTTATGACTTTCAAACACGAAATTGCTGAAGTTTAAACATTTATATGTTAAAATTAAATATGATTTAGCAACAAGGAATACTGGAATGACTGAAAATAAAGAGCAAAAAGAAGATTTAAATAATAGAAATGGAGATTAAGATGATGAAGACACTAAACCCGTACGCTGCTTTCTTTCTTTTTCTTTTTTTAATGTAAGATCTTTGGAGACAACTTTAAATATGTTATTTAAACAATTCGTTAACTTTTTCTTCTAAAAGTGTCTCATTGAGGACTCAATATAACTAAGATCGATGATATACACTGTGATGTTTATTTCTATAACCGTTGGATCTAGAGAATTGCAGAATTTCAAAAAGAAATCACAAAAATTTAAATGAAGACTTACGATTTTGTTGATTTCCTCCGTGGCACATAGCCAATTCATAATTTTTAATCGTGTTTCTAGATCAGGCTTGCTCGATATCTCATTCCGATCAATTGCCTTAAAAAGTTTTATATGGTCAAAAATGTTGAAATAAGAATATATTATATCTATGCATTATATAAATGCATTTATATTTTTAAAAAATTACTATTTTACTCATTATATACTCCTTTATCGATGAAGTTAGCATTCACGATATATGCGCTCTTTTTTGTTACAGTTTTTTTCAATTTTGTGTTATTTCAAAGAGATTATTTCTTGTTTTAGGACAAAAATTATTCTTTCACAAAACAACAACTGAACAAATTACCAGAGAAACAAGAGCATTTAATTTATTCAAATCCTACCGAAATTGGCCGTATTTCAGTTTGAGGATTTAGAAGTGAAGTAGTATTTGATTTTTAATAAGTAAAATTTCATTTTCCGTTCATGCCTCTGATGTCATGTAATCGACATCACACATTAGTTATCACCGTTTTATAATAGTGATATTTTCTTACATTTATCTGTTATCCATTGATTAGTTCATTTAATACTACTCATATAGAACCTTACAGACGAAAAATTCCAAAAATATGAATATTACTGTACCCCGCAAAACCACTGCTGAACAGCAAACTGTAAAGCGAAACAGTATCAGAAGTGGAAAAAAGCAAACTGTTCAGCTTGATATCAGGGTAATGTAAATTGAAAGATGTGATGTTCAAAAACTGACAGTTCGAATAAATAAATACATGTGCTCAAATGCATGATGTATGAAATTCATAAAAATCAATTTGAATAAGTGTGATGAATTATGGTAATTGCCTTCCCAATAATTATTTGCATTTCTTTCATTTTTTTGCTCACCATTCTGTTATTTGAATATTAAGAATGAGTTTTGGGTTCATATATTTAAGTTTAACCACTGCATGTTTCTGTGTTCATGTTATGCTTAAATTACTTCAATTAGTGCATTGGCTGAAGTACAAATAGCATCTGAGTGAAAACTTCTTAAACATAAGAGAGACGAGTTGCGCATGTAGTAGTATAGCATAGAGTAGTTGAATAATATCCGATTATACGTATATCACTAGTAAATTCTTCTGTGATTAATTCAACTAGCATGAAATCGTAAATAAGGTTTAAATGTAGATATAAAATTGTTGTGTCCGTTAGTAAGGGGTAGTGAACCAGAAATGAGTAATGCAGTTTAATGACCAATGAGCTGAACTTACAAATTTGACAGCAAAGTGTAAAATCCTCATGACATTTATTTCGCTCTCCGTGAAGAGTGTAAATTTCTAACGATTGTAAACAACCGCATATTACGAAATATTAATACAAAAATTTCTCTAATTATGGAGTTTGATTTATTCTCATTTTGAAAAATTGGGAATGAAGTGGAATTCATTAATGCTAAATGAAAAATAATGTAAACTGCATTACTTACTACCGGAACAATCAGATCATCCCCTACAGTGTGTCTATCGATAATGGCGCTACTTGCACATTGGACACAGCATGTATTAGCTCTTCGAGATAGTTTCATGCTATTAAGCCAGTCTATTCGTTCTAGCAGATGGCTGGGTTATCGGTCGTTCAACACCGTATGGCGATGCTTTCCGGCCTATTTGAATCCTCTCAAACAGATGTCTGGCTATGATTTGTAATTACCATAGCGATGTTACTCAATCGGTAACGAAATTATCGTGTTTTAATTAAAAATGAGTAATGTAACTATGATAGGAATTACCAAGGGTTACCAAATGTCATTTGACTCCAGTGTCTACAGTCATTTCTCGTCTTAAAAATGGTTAGATTTCGGATAAGCATCGCAGATATCCACTACAATCTTTAAATTGCATTTTTTCAAACATTTATTTTCAGATTGTGAAGGGACTTAACTTCATGAAAACTGAAATTAAATATGAGTAATAGCAAAGTCAACTTTTGCGCCTCATAATTTTACCTGTAAAAGTGCATCAAAAATACTAATGTTGGTTGAGGTAGTAGATGAGGTAGGAGGATCTGAAGTAGGCATCCCATCACTGCTACTTGTACCCGAATCACGATGATTTTCATTTTCGTAATCCATCCAATTATTCACCGACGAATCCCAATTTAATGTCTGTAAAAATTTTAATAAAAAAATATCATACCGTGATCGTAAATAAATCGGAAATAATTTCTTAATATTTTCAAAATAATTCCCAATGTTTTTTTGCAGCTTTCAGATTAAACCAAAAAACAAATAAAGAAATAAATAAACATGCAAATGTAAGGAAATAATATTAAAAAATTAGCTTCCGATGACTTCTCCCTGATTTTGATATTCGAGAGGAACTTCTGTGAACTCTCCTTATCTTTACAAAAATGTCGTTTTGTGAAATTTTGGAGAGAAAAAAGAGGGTAGAGTTAAATCATTTCTTCTGCCTATGAGTGAACAAGTTGTCTTATAATGGTGGCTTTCCGAAATTTAAGGACAAAAATTGCATTGAATTGCTATACGAACGCTCTGACGTCAACTTGCAGAACGTCAATGAACATTTTGCGAACATAAATGAAATTAACTGAAGAAAAAAAAAAAACAAAAATGTCAGATAACTGTAATGTACTACATACCTGCACATTACTAACTGCAACATTAGCTTTTTCTGAGGCGATATTGTCACTGCTATTCAGTTTCAGTGTCGTTTGAGGGATTGTTTTGGAAATCTCGACATCGCTTTTCTGTTCAGCACCTGAAATTTTCTCATGCCTACTAATCTGCAGTTTCAATCGGAACACAACAAACAAACAAAATCCCGTAAATATTGTTACAGAAGAGTCAAATTTTTGATATTTTAAATTACATTAAAATGCAATTTAAAAAAAATCTTTCTATAAAAGAAAGAAATAAATCATGGGAATTCTGAAGGGAAGTATAGTGCAATAATTAGTGCAAATAATGATGGTCTATGATAGTTACATCATGAGAACTAATTACATATATGCAAGTTCTTCAAAGATAATTGCTACTTCTAAAAACAAAGAACAAAGAGATTAATCCGCAATAAACTAACACAGCTATAAAGTGATAGAGCTTGACATCTCCAAAAATTTTGCTTTAGTCTTATAGAAGTCCAAAATTTTTACGAGAACACAGATACTGCAAGAAATCAAATTTTAGGTCAATTTGAATTGTCGGAAAATTTTCTTAGATAAATCTAATATCAGATTAAATGACTTAAGAACACATACAATTTTTAGTTATCGATTATACAAAATCCAGCCAACCATGCCCATTTTGTGCCTCATAAAAAGAATAATGTTTTAAGGCAGTCATCTATCCGTAATTTAGTGTTCTTCGATTACCGACCCAATCAGAAACTTGGCCAAGAATTTCTGATTTGCTACAACTCTTACTACCTAATTCCATCGTATCCTTTCTCATTTTCTTCCGCATCTTTCAGATCTTGTCCAGTTATATGTCTTCTCCATAATCGATCCGAGATTCTTACCTTCTTATTTTACTACATGAAAAGTTACAATTCATTATTTTAAATTAAAAATTTAGGTGCAATGCACGTTTTTTTTCTGTCGGAGTAACCAAGTCAAACGCGCGGATAAATTATCATTTTCCAACAGTCAACAATATTTCTTTAACTTCAGTTAAAGTTAGAGTTAGAGCTTATTTCAGTTCATGATATAGATAATCAACGTCTACATCATCTAACAGTGCTTATAAAATTTGAAGAAAAAAAACTGCTTCTAAATTATCGAAAGAGAAAAAAATGGAGGCAAGCTTATCTTTTCTTTTTTGATTGCAAACATAAGGTCAAGTTACAACAGTTGATAGAATGCACCGTTATAGATAATTAAGTTTTTGAAAGGATAAAGATTTAAATTTAAAGTTTCGGAAAAAGTAAAATGGAAAATTAACATTTTTAACATCTCAAAATCCAATAAAACATTAGTTAAAGAAAGCACTAGGATCATCTTCTTCTCAACTGCTGAAACGGTCTAATTATTCAGGTTTGTAATACTAACTGTCAAACCGTCCCACTAAATCAACCTAATAAATATTTATTAAGAGTCTAACCGATATGCGGCAATGCCTTTATGACTTGCAAATCTTGTAGGACACTATCTCCCGCTGTACTTTGATGCTACCAACTGTTGTCCGCTCTAACATCGTGTTAAAATAAATAATTAGATTGGTTTTTCGGGAAGATTTTAATTTATTTGATCGATCAAAAAAAATGCCTTACAATGCGATTACTTATTCATTTATTATAACAATAAATTGAAACAGTTATGATGCAATACGCTGACACTCTCATCCCAACTTTCATAGTCGATTAAAATTTGGTTACCCAAATTTTAAAAGATGGTAAGTTTAAAAGATGGGACAGTTAATCGATAAAACTCAGTAAATAACTGGTACCTCGACATTAGATTTCCTTCTTGTAAACGATGGAAAATTTTATTTTTTCAAAAAAAGAGAAAAAATGATTTGGAGATTAATTTTAAAAAAGTGAGTTTATGAAATAATGGATTTTTCATCCTGTGAAAAGCATCAATGATAAACAAATCAAAAATTAATCTCAACTGGAAACAAATGAAACATTGGATGAATTTAAATTCAATAATATCGACAATTGTATTTTGTTATTTATAATTTACCAGACAATCAACTCGGTAAAACAGGCAGATCGAGAACAGACGGAAAAAATGAAATCATTCGATGAGAAGATTAAGGAAGAATGTTAGAAGCCTAAACATTTGAATCTAAAACTTCAATCAGTGATGAACGATAATAGTTAAGGCAAATGGCAATGATACGATCGCATCTCATTTTAATCACTAATGTGATTTTTTTAGTGAAGTTGGAAAATTTTTAAAACGAAAAAAAATACAAAATGTTTGTGAAATGTAATCTGAGAACGGTAAACAATCGTATGACCAGTCGGGTGATCGAATCATTAAAGTTGTAAAGTTGTCGATGTTGATGAACAAAACCACACCCACACACATGCACAACCATACATACATGTGCATGTATGCGTACATGCATACATAACTCACCCACACAGACACATACATACAAAACGTACAGCAATGGAATGATAGTAGACCGACCAAGTTGTGGAGAAAGAGGAATCGGCAAGTTGTCAAAATGCCTTTGGAAGGAAAAAGAAGAAAAATATTTAACGTTTAATGAATGCATTATTCTTGAATGCCTGAATCATTGATACCAACGTGATCGTATCCCTCTTAATGTGAATGAATCAGTTGTTGACTTATTGAAATTTTTAGAATTGAAACTAGAGAGTTCCAATTTTTTATACTAGAAACGTCCTTGCAAGTGTATCTGAGGATAACTGATGCAAAATATTTGATGATAATAAACAAATCAACGAAATTCGAGAAATGTCAGGAAGTTAATTTTATAGTAAGGTGCCAAACGCGATGATACTCGGAATATTTTGGAAATTGTTTTAAAAGTTTTTTGATTCTTCTTTCAGCAAAAAAAAAAATATTTGAATATCGCTTGTTTATATTCAGATTTAGTGAATGTGTTCAAAAGAAATGAAGCATATAATGAGGTATAGAAATGTTCAATGAGGCATGGTGTAGAATTGTGTCATATCAATTAAAAATTACTTTTATTCAATTGTTGTATTGGTGAAAGATTTGAACAGAAAAACAATGTCGATATGATTAGAACTGATATGATTAAGCATAATGACTTAAATGAAATTAATTGACAAATCACATCATGTGCTTACTATTGCCTGAATGTTTTAAATCAGTTCTAATCATATTGATATTACTTGAAGGGAAAACAAGAAGGGAGAAGAAAAGAATAATAGTATGTTGAATAGTTGCTGAAGTATATCAATAATAACTCTCTTTAGTATTTCAAAAAAAGAAAAGAAAGAATTTATACGATGCTAAAAGATGATAAAGGCGTATTATTTAAACAGTAGTAATAACAAATGAAAATGCAATGCTAGAGTAATTTCGGGGACAGGAGAAGAGAGGAGGAAAAAATTTTTCAACATTCTTTTTCAAGAAAATTATTGAAGTAAAAAATTCGAATTGTCCAAAGATGAAAAAAAAAGAAATAAACACCAATGAAAAAGAAAGAAAATTTAGAGCAGGTGATAATGAGACAGGCGACTACATGTCGCCATCGTGTATAATCAGTTTCATCAAAAATGCTAGTCGATAACAAATTTCATCTCACCTTCTACTCATGGCTTTAAAGCGCTATAATTGCCAATCTGATCTACTCACGTATGTTGTATAGAATGCTCGAGAGTTTCGTACGTTTCCATACTACTGCTTATTACAGGGTAAAGGTGCATAGTTGCTATGAAGAAAAATTATGATCATGGTATCAAATTTCAAAAATTTTAAAGAATTATAGTAACTCTTTGTTGGTTAACCATATCACTTCATATAACTTTGTTTTCCTTTCTCGCTTGGAAGACATAAAGGTAAGTTGAATTTATAACAAGTATATTTGCATCAGTATGTCACAAATGGATGTTGCATTATAAGTGAAGAGCAAATCATTGTCAAATTTTATAGTTTAGAAATTCTAATTAAAATTAAAAATAGTGAAATTCATTTACCATCAGCGATAAAATTGAGCTCTTCAAGCGCTAAATTGAGCATTCGATTAGCTTCCTCTAAACCACCTTTATTCATTGCCATCCGTTTGTTCGAAAGAAAAAAAATACTTCACACTGCAAAATGAATAAACAATTAATTATTATTACACATAAAAGAATAAATATCAGAAAGTTTCAGTTGAATGCATTGAATAAAATTGTTTTCTCTTTGATATTGTCATCAATGAATTTTAGTATTAATTTTCAGATCAAACAAATCGATCGAAAATGTTTTAACCAAACAAGATACACGCTGTAAAACCAAAATTTTGAATACATCTACAATTGCAGCATAGAAGCAAAATACAATTTATAAAAACAACAAAAAAAAAAAACAAAATTTATGAATTTAAACGAAAAGAAAAATTCAGATAAATCTATGAATGATAAAAATGTTGAGGTAATTTTACAACTGATTTTAAATTTTCCCTTTTTTGTTTAAAAATAAAACAAAACATTTCATTATTCTATGATCAAATTGTACATTGCATATATTGCTCATATTATTTGTATAAGATATTTGCAACGGGGAAAATGAGAAAAAAGTGGAGTATAACTCATGATAACAAAGAAATTGTTGAATAAACAATACCAAATAACTAAAATATTAAATTTCTTTATCAAATAACATCTGGCAAGCATATGCAATTACTTTTTCCTCTCTCTACCTCTCTTGAATGAAAGAAAATGAAATGCAAATAATTATAAATCATTGTTACTCAAACAATTGCAGCTATGCTATAACCTAACATTTATACAACTTTCATTACCGATTACCGATCATCGGGATGTCATTGTCTATTGAAAGCTGAGAAAAATTATAATACTTTGAAAGAATTCATCCTGCATAAGTTTACAACGATGGATTATTGTTTGTTGGGAATATGACACATCAATCATCAATGATTTTTCATTTGTGCATATATATTTATATATACTATATTTTTTCACGTATCACGCACGCATAATGCATAAAAAAATATTTTAAAAAAATTTCACGTTTGAAAAGAGGGGAGAGACAAAGAGAAAAACCAAAAACTATGGAATATACTAGCAACTAATGATCCCATTCTATTATATTTTATGAATGAAAGTTTAATGGTGATTCTTTCTAACCAAAATTTCAAGATTATACTGAATGTAAATTGATCTAATGAAAATAAAAACGAGAAAATCATCGACGTTTTATTGTCTCGAGTTTGACATAACCAACAAATGCTTACTTTTAATTTGAAATTGACAATGATGTATATGGGATAGCATTATTCTGATGTTTTACTAAGCTATCACATCCTTAAATCGTCCAGTGATTAAAATTATATAATTTTTTTTTGTTAACATATTGGAAGTATTGCTATAATTTACTTACAAATTGTCGAACAAATATCCTCCACCTACTATTATAATAAGATACCTTTATCAAATTTTAAAATAAACAATGAAGTCTATTTTTACTCTTTAATGAATATTCTGGACCTATTTCTACATTATCTGAACTGTCATACTTTTTCCTCATCGTAATGTTCACCTGGTAAGAAACAAGAAAAACGAATGGATAACAAAAACATCGATACCAGCGATGATGACAAATATGGAATTTTGAATTCTCCAAAAGTAGTGGGAGTGAATGGCGAGTGTTTACAATACGTGTGATCGATTTCCTCTTCTTGATGCGCTTTTTATGAAAGCTAAATAATTCGCTGAATGAATGTGCAGATTATTTTCGCTAAAATATGCTTTGTTTTATTATTTAAAAAAAAAGGAATTTCTGATCAGTAAATGAAAAAAGCAGCTGGTATTTGTATTTGATGTGAAGCTTTTCATAAACCTTAAAATATCGACGAAAAAAAATGAACCAAATATATGAGACCATCAGAAGTATAT
>CAKAEH010001945.1:0-21520 GCA_916381525.1 Cercopithifilaria johnstoni | reverse complement strand
CGGGGGTAAAGGCGGGGGAGGAGGAGGGGAAGAGAGAATGATTTTATGAATTCTTTTTTCAATACAAAATAACATCTATTATGCTATTGTTTATTAAATATAACACATACCAAATGTTCATTTTAACGAAATTAAGTAAATACAACAAAGAATGTTTGCTTTTCTCCTAAAAGTTATTCCATTTTGAAGCTTACAAATATAACTTATTATGATAATACTATGAATACTATTAATGATAGTTTCATTAAATACTGATATCAATTCAAATAGCATTTATCATATGGAATGTTAATTTTAGATCTATTTTATCAGTAGCGCATTTTGTTGATAACAAATTCTTAAAACAATGTCACAATTTAATTCAATCATACCTAAAATGATCATTTGGTAAGAATTTTTTTAGTTTTATTCAATTTACCGAATTCAAAAAGAGAGAAATTTACGGAAAGAAAAATTTTATGAATGGAAGATTGCAAAAAAAAACTACAATTAACAATTCTCGGGATAAATTCAAAGATTAAATAGGTCGATCACCAAGTATATTTATAAATGATTACGGTATTTGAAGGAGATTTTTGTTCTAAGACAACTGTTCTGAAATAAATCTTTAAGACGAATGTTATCTCGTTTAATAATTGTTGCTAAAGTAAGGTAATAAAGTAAATTGTAAATTAACAAATTTGTTGATCAACAAAATCGCTCTTCCTTATCATAGAATAATTACCTTTCCCTTTATCATATAAATTAATACGATATTAAATAAAGTCGTATCGCTGATAATACGGATAGGTAAGTACAGGATTTTCTCCCTTTATTTCCACCATTGATGATTTGCTATCAATTAAAATAATTCTTAATAAAATAATATATGGATAGTTAAGCAATTAACACCAAAAAAAAATCCTTCTGTTCACCTTATCAAGCTATTAAAACCAGAAAATTCAACCCTTCTTATCACCTTATCAAACTATTATAACTGAAAAATTTCCTAAACCTCCTTATCATCTTATCAAACAACTGAGACCAAAAAACTTCCACAATCCTTTCCGTTATCATTTCAGCATTCTATTCTAATAAGCATCACTCATCATTCTATCCTTTCGGAAGCAATCTTCCTACCATTTCCAGTTCTTATCATCATATCACTACATCACTCATACTCCTTATCATACATAATAATCTCTTTCTTCCTCTCCCCCTTTCTCTATCTCTCCCTTTCTCTGTCATAACTAAATTGATTTTTTAAATCAGTTATTTGCTTCATCTAATAGATTAAAAAATGTGCCCCAGAGTGGACGTCATACGGAAAGGATGATGCCTTATCGGTAGGCGTTGCAAAAATCGAAATTGCCATTATATGTATGTATGCATGTGTGTATGTGTATGTGTGGGTATATATATTGTGTCTATGTGTGTCTGCATGTATGTGTGGTGTATGTGTATGTGTATGTGTATAGAACTATAAGTAAGCATTATGATCCATAGCATTTCATTAGGAAGAGAAAGGCGTCGTTGGCAAATTTGAAGATTCCTGCGGTGTTGTAGGAAAAATGAGAATTTTTGGAAAATGAGAAATTGAGAGAAGCATTTGATGAAAGAGTGGAAAAAAAACGATGTAAGAAATGAGAGAATCTCTCAAATAAATTATTCCACGGAAGTGAACAATCAAAATATGCAAAAAAGTTTTGCATCGAAAAATTGACCAATATAAAGCAAGCTGTAAGCATATGTGGTCATTCTTCTGATCAGATCAATACATTCTGTCCACTTTTTTTAGGACAATGTATAAAGAAATGAAATTAAATATCACTTCATCGAATATTTGGTTAAAATGATTTCCCTCACACTTCAAAATTATTACAATCACATATAACAAGTTAATAATTATTACCTTAATTAATTATTGAAGAATATTAGCCTAAAATATTTTTGTTAAAACTTTTAAGGGAGAAAAAGTTGCAAACTTTTAAATAGCATATTTTTTTGTTGAAATATTTCAGCAAAGCTTACATATAAATTCGATAGCATATTTGAATAGATATAGAAAACTATTCTTCCTATCACACATCGAAATTTTATTTAAATCCTTCTATCTTTTTGATAAAAACAAAATCTAAGATTATATGAAAATATTTTAAGTATTAATGAATTGAAATTAATAATTTAGTGTCAGTTAATTAGATCGCTTTAAACTTCTAATTTTAATTATAAATTGATAATATATAAATAAAATATAACTAAATGATAATAAGATAACCATTATGGAATAAAATTAAATTAAAGAATTATTTTTCATGCAGATAGATATTTTTATTTTTCTCGCAGATGTTTCAGGTATTTTATTTTAGTACAGTAAAAAATTAAGTTAAATTTAAAAAATTATTGCAATTAAATTGATAAATTTGTTACTTAATGTTAACCATAAAAATTAATTTTGTTTTTGTATTTCTGCTTTTTTCTCCTTTTTTTTAAATGAAAATATGAATTTGAAGAAATTCGAGAAAGACTAGTTTGGATTTGGAATATTTCAATGATTTTCTTAGGTAGGACATTTCAATGTACCATTGGAGTTAATTTCTTGTGACAATTGGAAGATAGCACCAGCTTAGATGGAACTGGTTTTTCACATTTCATTTCTTCTTTATTGATGATGAAATGGTTAAAAGATAAAAGGTATGATGGAGGTGGAAGAAGGAAAAAATTTAGAAATAATCGATGTTTTGATGAAATATCATTTCCTTTTTTTGGGAT
Source organism: Cercopithifilaria johnstoni (assembly GCA_916381525.1). Classification (NCBI taxonomy): domain Eukaryota; kingdom Metazoa; phylum Nematoda; class Chromadorea; order Rhabditida; family Onchocercidae; genus Cercopithifilaria; species Cercopithifilaria johnstoni. Next base: position 18,769 of record CAKAEH010001945.1, on the reverse strand, counting down.
CTTTCAATTCAATTAAGTGAAATGAAATTATTGGCATCGTTTTATTTTCTTTCAAATCGCAATATGCCTAAAAAGGGAAAATTATTTCCAATAAAATAATCTTTCAATGACATATTTTAGTGATAAAATATTCTTATCAATTTCTTTTATTTTATAATTTGAAATTAAAAAGGAAGAAAAAAGTGGCTTAATTCAATTTAAAAGATAAAATGATATTATCTTATGCAGAAATTGACAAAAATGATTAATTTTTTTTGTTTAAATTGTTAATTAGGAATTAATTAAAAAAACAAAACATTGATATGATAATTTTTTGTAAATTGATAATTTATATTAAAAAGAAAGCATTTTGTGAAAATTTCATTAACTTTATGTTATTGGAAGCTTAAACTATTTATTTATTACGTCATTGCAAATGCTAAAACTAATCACATTACTGACCATTTCAATTATCTTTTTAAATTTAAAATAGACGAAACAATTAATTGTAGCAACTTCCGACAATATGTTGTAATATGCTATTAGTGGTCGAGTGGTCGACAATTTATGATCATTTAGATAGAAGATCAAAAAATAGTAAATGTGTTCCAGCAATGAAATAATTTGCAATCAAATTCGTAATAATTGCAATCTTTAAAAATTAAAAAAAAAATTTAAAGCAAAGTTATAAAAATTTTATACTAAAATTATTTGCGTAAAAAGCAGAATACGATTTATATTACTGATCATACATCATTATTTACGCTAAAGTTACCATAATACTTCAATTATTCCTGCAAGTTGATACAATGTTAAATATTTCGAAAAAATAATGCTTAAGCATACATTCCGGTTTTCTGGATACATATCAATATGCGTAGCTCGTTAAACTATTTGTTGATTTGCCAATATCACTTGTTGATATCAAATTGATTTTGGATTAAAAATCCAGTAAATCCATTTTTATATAATTCACCACAGACATCAATGAATTTTATTCCTCCAAATTATTTATTGATAATAACAATTGAAATTATTATTTCTATAGTATAATCAAATGATTTGCTTTCATGAAATTCACTGAATTTTAATAGTTATTGGAATTACATTAAATTAATTTCATGAAGTTTTATAAACTGTCAATTTAGTTTAAGTGAATTTTATTCTCATAGTTGCTTGAATATCTAAGGAATTGTTCAGTTAAATTAAAGATCAACTGGATATTTATGAGGAAGAATGAAATAAAATATTTAAACACTTTTTCATTTTAATTTTCGATACCTAATTTTTAATGAAATAAAAATAAGCAATCCAAATAAATATTTATGAATGAATTGATAATACTTAACATATTAGTATTATCAATAAAATTCACTTTTTTTAGCGACAACCAGTCATTTCATCAAAAAGTAGCAAAATTTCATACGTCAATCACTAAAGTTTCGATCACGACACTATAATTGACCTTTCATAATACCCTGAATGCTCTGAATGTTTCATTAATTAAATTATTGAGAAAGTTTTTGAAAATTAATTTATAGGAGTAATTCAGATGTGAGAACTATTTTTGACGAATAAATTTCTTTAACGATTTTCTTATTGTTATGATATTTGAAATGACAACATTCTTCACGATTCCATCAATAGTTTCACTTCTATCCGTGCGCATCATCAATTTTACACAACATTTTATGGACGTTTTGACGTAATACTTCATTTCTAATACCGTAATGATCAAATTTTCTAATGAGAAGTATTTATTTATAGCAACGTACAATTACAATTAACAGCGGAATAACATTGAAAGAAAAGAACTGCAACAGGATTGACTTCGGACAAATTCCGAAACAGTTAAACGAGCAAATGCAGCTAAGACTAGTAATTTCAACTGGAAGCCACCGACATTCTTTATAAAATAAATCGTACTGTACTCCTCCATTCGAGCCATTTCTTGACCTGATCCTTCTAATACACATACCCATGCAGTAACTCTGAAATTATTAAATTATACAAGTATATGATAAGTTATAATAAATCATACTACTTCCTATCCATCTTTCTTTTCAATTTCTGAAAGTAAAAGAAGAAAAGATCTCACAAAGCTATGAAAGATTTTCATTGTCATAGAGGAGGATGTCATTTATAAAAAGTAATGAGAGAAACAAAATTTATAAATAATTAATTAAGGAATATTTTAAATAAATAATTAAACTTATTACGAAGTGATAATTGCATAATTTTGATATGTTATTTCCATTTAATCACTAAATCTTAGATTTAATTCTTAAAAAAATCATTTATAAATTTGTGTTTGAATAAATTCATTTCAACATTGCTCAAATTTTCACTAATAAAGCTGATTTTCTTCTCTCTCTTTTTTCCTTTTCTTTTCTTAACAGTTATCAGTTAGTATTTCCATAGTAATTGAAAAATTATTAAGAAGTAATAATTGCAAAAATTTGAAACATTATTTCTTTATCAGTTACTTATATAAATGAGTCTAACAAATTATGAATTTATATACTAATACTTTTGAACTATTCTACATTACATTATATGCTATTAGAATAAGATCTACTGATTATATTATATTATTTTAATGAAAACTTAATCGATAAATGAATGAATTTTTTTTGCACTACTCAAAATATACATTTTAATCAGTTAAATCGTAAAATAAAATAGAAATTTGGAGGTGGAAAGATTTCTTTTAAAATTAAAAAATTAATGCTTGAATTAATTTCATTTTAAAAATAACAACAAAATAATGCGTTAAATGAAGTAAAGGATAAAATGAACAGAAATTAATTAACCTTCCATATGTATTTTCAGCAGCTAAAATTTTTGCTATCGTTTGTTTATCACTGTTTTCTATCAGAAATGGATCACCTGGAATAATTAAGGATAGGTATATGAAATTTAGGCTAACATCCATTAAAAATCTCACCTTAACATATGCATACTTAATAAGATAATTAGTGCTTATTATAATTTGTTTATTATTTCCTGTTAAGAGAAATATCTGAAAAGAAAGAAATGGAATGCAGTGAAATTATGTGAAAATACATATTTTTAGAGATAAGCGGAAAGAATAATAAATATAATAAATGCAAGTATTGGTACTTGTTTACTGGTTAAACTTACCAGGCACAAAATAACCAAATAAATCACCGTTCCAATCATTTACAGCAACAAAAGGTGGTTCGGACTTATTTCCAGAAATGCATCCGGCAGCTAAACTTCTCGAAACTAATAATACTGTTCTGCCATACGATTCCAAAATCATAGTTGATTTATCACAGTTTACTTCTTCCCAAATATCAAACAACGGAAAATCGATAGAATCGGTTACCTGACACCTTAGTTTACAGTGACATTTATTACAATAATTATTGTATTCATAAATTAATTTTAGATTAATTCAACTGTGAGTTGTTAATTTGTGGAAATAAATTTTTGAATTTCTATTTGAAATGAGTATTTCTGCAAACAATATCATTTGAAATAATATAATAGTTGCAAGATTTCACACAAGTTAATAAATTAATAATTATTATAAATAAATTAACAAATCAAAGTATCATTTATTATGAGAGATCAAATAGAAAATTCACCACTAAGTTATATATGATTTAAGAGTATGTTAAGATTTTAAAATAATTCTATAAAATAATAAGTAAATGAATAAAATTAAATTTTAATGAATGAAAAGTAAATGTAGTAGAGAAGAGAGAGCTAAATACTTTTTAATACTCACATTTCAATTTCAACTTCGAATTATTAATTCATGACATGGCCATATAAAAGTAAATATGCTAGTACCTGTAATTCAGTTCCAGCCCTTCGGATCCTTAGTAATGATGCATCGCTGAAGTAAAATAATACTTGTGATTTATTCGGCATGAAATAATATTCATATTTACGTGGTATTGATGCCAGCTCCTGAAATAAATTGCATCATCAAATCTTAAAAGAAAATAAACAAGACCACATGCTTCTCTTTTTCAAATAAAAGGATCCTTTTTTAAATTTTAATTTAATGTTAAATTTATGATCGAACATTTAAATCAAATGAAATATTCAATATGCAAACTTGAAGATCTATCATTCACAGCAAAAATACTATCCTTTGCACAAAAGTTTTAATTTATTAAATGTTTAAACTTTTTTCAAATAGTTTTAAATAACCAAATTTTGAAGGCCAATAGAAATAACAATCATTTCAAAAATGAGAAACTTTACATGATATCAAACGATATTTATGAAAGTGTAGAAGCCAATATTTTATTGTTAAAACATGAATTAAGCTTAAGGTAACAGGAAGGCTTTCATAATTTTAAGCTATTAAATCTATTTGAGTAACATAGCAGAAACAAAGTTAGTATGAATTAAATCATTCCGATACTTTTCCCTTCAAAGAGATTCATTCATTTTTAGTATCAGTTTAAAGTGATAAAATTATTTTTTTAATTCGAAACTTTATATTCGTTCAAAAACGAAACACTCATATGCAATAATAATTTATATTTTTCAATATTATACTTTTTATAATTTCGTAATAAATTTTTGAATGTTTATATTTTTGAAAAAGATAAATTAATTTTTTGCATGTTAGAATTTGCAGAAATTTTTGTGTATATTTTCAGAATTATTTAGTATTACTAATTAAATTTCACAATATGTCAACTTAATTCCTATCTTTTACTTTGAAATAAATAACATTTCAGCCATGCCACAGCTGTTATTAAATTACTTAAATTACATTTTAAGAAGGCTTAAATCACATTTACTAACTAAAATATTGACTTTTTTTCGTAATAATGCTTTAGTTAAAACTTATACAAATTTACCATTAAAGTTAATGTAAAGGATAGATATAATTAAAGCTAATAGTAATTTCCTATTTTTTATTTAACAAATAATATCGGATATTTCTTAGAAATATTAATCGATAAATATTATCGCATCTTTTCAAACGGAAAAAATAATCGTAAAATACGATTGATATAAAGAAAATAAAAATTATTGAAAAAAGGGAAAAAATGATCGTGAGAATGGACATTTAGTTTCACAGCTATTCAGTTTTGTTTACTTTTCTTTTGAATAAATCTCTAAGGATTTAGGCTATCCTTCCATTTCTACAACTTCTTTTTTTCGCCTTCCCCTCAAACTGTCAATAATACCTTCAATTCCTTTCTTTCTTTCTTTCTTTCTTTCAATAAACTATTTATTTTTCTATTTTAAAATAAATATTTGCTATAATAAAATGAAAAACTAAATAATTTATCATACATTTCGATATTATTTATAAATTTTTTTCTAGAAAATTTTAGTAAATTTGATTGAAATAGCATGCAAAATTAGAGATAACGAATGAACAAACTGTTGGGACAAAACAAAGCAACATCGTGATAAAACCGAAATAAATTGTAACAAAACCATAATAAAATTGTGGCCAAACCAAAATAAGATATGTGAAAAATGTTAATCCAATGTATACCTCCTGTGAGTTCATATCATTATCATTCTGGTGATTAGGTCGAAAATTTTGTGGTGACATATCATCACTACCAGCCTCATAATTGGTAAGCATTGCTATTGCTTCACCGTTACTATCATGATATCTGAAGTTGATATTTCTGTTATTGTTGCTGTTTTTGGTAATGGCGATAGCGGTAGTTTTGATCGATTCAGGAAACTGATTATGGTTAACGATTGGTAGCTCATTAAATGATGTACCGGGTTGTGGCATATTCGAATTACCGGCACCAATCAATAATGACATTGTCTTGTCTGAAACATATATTTCAGTATTTCAATTTAAAACTTTTCTAATTTCTGAAGAGCGAAAAATTATATTGTGAGATATTCTATTCTAATAACTTTTAAACGATATATAGCAGTAACTAATAAATCAAAGCAAATGAAAGAATATTAAGCAATCTGAAGAATACTTACATTTGATGCAACGAGACAGATTGTCTTAAAAATATTTTAAAAAATTTTTCAAATTCAGAAAATATAAAATTTTGAAGGAATCATATGTTACACATTATATGAAGTTGTTGATGATAATAACAATATTTAATGCAAGAATTCGAGCCAGCATAATCTTTTCGAACAAAAAAAAGGTGTAAGATATGTAAATTTAGCTCACCATATCACATTTAATTTATTTGGGCTTTAAATACAGGCATAGATACAGTTGTTTCCAGTATTTTACGTATACCGTTCCGTCAAGCAAAAGATGTTTTTGAGGAAAACTAATAATGATGCAATTGGTTTTCAGGTTCATCATTCCGGTTCATCATCCTTGTATTTCTTATGGTGAAAAAAATCCTGAAACTACTTGATTATCTAACAATAAATGAAACTCATGCTGAGATTTCGGAAATTTCTCGAAAAATAAAAGTTAAAAAGAAAAAGTTTGCATATCTTAAAAATTAAAGAAACTGAAGAAATAATATATAATAAAATCAATAAGTTAGACATAGAAAAATTCTTTCAGAATAGTAAAACACAAAAAAAGTAGCAACAAACTTTAACTCAAAAGTTTTCATTTGAAATTAAAAGGATAAGATCAAAACATTTTGTGAAATCCAATAATTAATATCAAAATATCAAATAAGTTAACAAATTTATGATCAGAAATTTTATAAACTTTAAAAAATTGTAAGTGCGAATAGTAGCACAGAAATGCTTTAAGCTTATTGAGATTATTAAAGCACTCAGACGATAGAATGATCGATCATATCATTGAAAATAAGAAAAATGAAACGAATAAGTTAGACATAGCAGCACTTATAGCAATCATTATCGATATTGCATTAGTGCCTAATGGCGAAAAGTTGTATTGAAATGGTGGAAATGGAAATGTTCCAAGCTTATTGAAATTATTGAGGCATCCCCAAAAGTAATTAAGTTTTCGTTACAATAAATGGACGGCGTTTAACTGTCTGAAGTAATTTTGCAAGTGAATAAATAGAAAAACCTGAAAATCGTTTTGGTTAATATAAGATGGTTAAATGACACACACACATACACACACACACACACACACACACACACACACACACACGCACACACATGTAGCATGTTTACATAAACAAACAGATTGAGAAGTAAATTTACCGACAAAAATAGAAATTGTATTTTTTTTCCTTGTTTGTTTAAATGACTATTCGAAAAGTTGTCAATAAATACGAAAAGATAAAAAGATAAGAATGAGATAAATAGAAAAATATTATTGAAATGCCAAACAAAATAGTTGAAAAAGATGATAGTAGAATTGTATAGAGCGGGTATAAAAGGTTTTTGAAAATAAGCTATTCTTAAAGGAATAGAGCCTAAATAAACTATCATTTATTTCATTATTTATTGAAAGTGCTGGTTGCAACAAAATAACCTAGCATTTTCCGGGCTTTGCACCCATACATATAAAGCATTGGCATTCAAATTATTTATCAAAGAGGTAAAGACGAATAAGAATTATTATTATTGTTATTATTATCATTATCATTAATTATTATTGTCATCGTTAACATCAAAACCGAAATTTTCAAGAATCATCGCATATCATTTCGTGCTATTATCAATTTCGATTACGATCTCCATGCAATTTTATTTAAATATTTAGTTTGATCAATCAAAGTGGCAAATAAAAAAGTAGTTAAGATAATTAATTGTTTTTCAAATTGATATTCGTGTATGTTTCAAAAAAAACATCAAAAATATAATAAATAAATATGATATTCAGAAATATTAAAAGGATATAAATAATATCATAAATCAAATAAAAATTTGCAAAATAGTCATTTTAACTGTCTAAAAACAGTACAAAAGAATTGAATAAAATTAAAAAGTTTAAAGCTTAATTTTAAAGTGTAACTATGAAATATTTTCAACAAATTACATGGCAAGCTTAACAGCTGACGATTGAAATCATTATTGAGAATTGAAATCGTGATCTTAACAAATGCTGGTACTAAAAGAATTTTCAAATAATGACAAATGGCAAGAGAAGGAAAAATGAACCCAATTCTAAATATAAAAATAATATTGTTTGTTGCATAGTTTTTATTAAAATTATTTTAAATAAAGAAATTGAAAAAGAGGAAGATCAACAATACATGCAATATGAATAATACAGTAATCATTCCTTTCCTTTTCATTTTCATTAAATATTTCATTTTTAAAAATGAAAGGAAAAATTTAATAATGATAAGAAAAAGTGAAATGAAATAGTTAACAGAAATTATTTCTTTTCTTCAAAAATAGAAAATAAAGAAATGCTTAAAAACGAAAAGAAAAATTATAAAACAATTCCGTCGAATAAATGTTAATAATATAAATTGAAATTGTGAAAATCCTTTGTTTTGCAATAAATTCATCAAAATTTCACCGAAAACAACAAAAAATTCAATTTTTTGTCACTTTTTTCTTTTTAGTTATAGGAGAAATGTTACTATTCTCTTTAATTTTCTTAATTTCATTATTTTACAATCATTTCATTGTTTTATTTTTTTGAATGATATCATTTATCAATAATAAATAAACTTGAAGTTTATTAGTCTAATTAATGATAAAACTGCAATTGATAAAATAGGTATAAAAATAAATAATATCGTCCCTTATCACTTTTTATTATCATTTTCATTCATTCTTATTATGCATTTTTTTCAAACATTTCAAAAATTTTTGAAAAATGTTAGCAAAAGTAAAATAAGAGATATCGCTTAGTGTAATTAAACAAAATTCATCGGTTAATTTGAATATTGCTGAAATAACTAACTTAATTTCAAATAATATTAGCTTAGTTTATTCTTAGTCCAATTCAGTACGAAATTATAACTATAAAAATTTGAGTCTAAAATAATGGGATGATTAGAGATTTGGGAGAAATGATTTAAGCTTCATATGAATGAATGATTCATGACTGAAATTGCATCCAGCATATTTTAGAATGCTTGGATATTTCCTAAATTTTCATATCTAGTTAAATTTTTTTTTAAATAGAAACTTTGAAAATAGAATAATGTAGCAAAAATAGATGAGAGCGGTCAAATATGATATTGAAATGATTTAAGGTTAATGAGACAGAAGGAATAACTGAAGAATGAATTTAAATTATTAAACTTATTCTTCTGCAGACAGATAACGAGCAGATTCAAAGGATTAATATTTGATATTACTTTAAAGAAAGTGTCGAATTAAAAAAAATGAGAAATTTGATAAATGTTCTCTTTCTTTCACTTCATTACCTTATATTTTTATGAATTCTATTGAAGTGATTAATATGATATATTTACTTACATATTGTAAATTAGTATTCATTACTTCCAGCCATGCTAATATTGTCATTTTTTTAAAAGTTATTTAAAAGTTAATTACCATAAAAATGAGTGGAAGATAAAGCAGCATTGCAAAGAGTAATATTTGAATATAAATGTTATGTAAAGTTATAATATTATTCTGTTAAGAAAATTTGTTTAATTTCTGATAAGTTATTAATGATAAATGGTACTCAAACTAATATTCACACTAAAATTGCTAAAAGTTTATTTATAAATATTGGTGAAAGTTTGTTAAAACAAAACCTTTTAGCATTTATAATAACAAAAAATATTTCAAAATAAAATTCATAAAAATATTAGGTACACCTTTACTTAAATTATAATTAATGTAAAAACAAAATTCACAAAATAATAATATGAATGAAATGATTTAAAAGAATATAGGAAAAATGATAAATGATAACATAAAAGTAAATGATTAGAAGAGAAGAGAAGAGAGATGCTATTTCCTACTCCTTTAAGACTAACTTCCTTCATTTCTTCCAGCCAAATAAATATCCAATTACATGAATTCAACATTTCAATAGCGCACAAGCGTATCACATTATACATATAAACTTCTTGCTGTATATATTATATATAATTAATATGCACATAATAATAATTATTAATAATTAATGATAATAGAATAATAATAATAATAAACAGTAGTAATGATAATATTTATGAAAAGCGGATAGCAAGCGGATATAGTTTAATGGAAATGATGTGTAATTATTTACTACTTTATTGGTTAGCAGCTGCCTTTATTGCTCACTTCCTCTTTTCCTGATTTGTTTAATCCTCTTTATATTACAATTTCATAAATCATTGTTTCTAATATCCATTAGCATTCACATTTCAATATGCTTTCTTTATTTTTGTTGTAAACGAAAAAAAATTTGCATTTATGATGAAATACTAATTAAAAGCTTAAATTCAACAACAAATGAGTAAATATGAATGGAAATGACAAGAATATTTACTAATTAATTTCTTTTTTCATTTATTTGTTTATTATTTGTTATAAACAATGAAAATATTATTCATTCATTTATATGATTGTTTTATGTTAAAATAAATTTCAAAAATGCATTGAATAGTTTAATTGAAAAATAACATTTATATCTTTTATTCTAAAAAGTTTTTTATTCCTTCTAATTTATTCAATTTAAATTACAACGGTCATTCTCTACAATTATTAAATAATAATAAAATGGCAATTTTTTCAAGTTAAATCTATAAAAAATGACAGCTTATGTATACTTTCATTCTAATCCATCAATTAACATTTGAAATTTCAAACTTAATTTTGAATATTTTAATTAAATTTGAAAAATGAAATAAAATATGAAGCATTTCGCTTTTTTTAAATTAATAGGATAAGTAATGTTTTAATCATATTTGCTACTAAATAAATGCAAAATAATTTGAATATAATCTACCTATGAAATATTATCCATCTGATATATATTTGCATTCCCATGTATTTCCACCTTCTCAATCGCCTAATCTTTATTTCCTCTTCCTTTCCTGAAATCCTTTTTATACTACAATATCATAAATGGTCGGAATATTTGGTCGGAGTTATAAACAGTTAGGCTCAATTTTTTTTGAAATAATTTTTGATGAATTTGTAATAGAATTTGATAATTTTAATGTATAAACGATTAATTTAAATCTATTCTTTCATTTATCTATAAGAATAAAAAGAAAATGTTATCATACATTAATTCCTTTTTTTCTTCGCCATAAATTTAAACTTTATCCTTTCTGATTATTTACAATTGTATCCAGCTGATTGCATGATAATGTATTCTGAATTGCATAAATCAAACATAGCTTTTAAATTGTATAAGTTTAAATGAGCAATGATAAAAAAATTTCATTTCCCATATCTTTTATTTTTGCTGATATTTTGAAGAAAACATTAAAAGGTGGAATAAACAGTTAGGAAATTAATGAAATTAATAGATTAGTGTAAAATAATAGTGATGACCATACTTGGAATGTTGTGTGTGTGTGTGTGCATGTATGTGCATGCATGTGCGTTTGTGTGTATGTGTGTGTGTGTGCATAAAAATTTAATTACTTCTACAAATATTAAAAAAGATGGTGTCAAAAATGACCAATAGCTATGATACTATTCAAAGTGTGTCTTCCATTTTTTTAGCTCTCGAAATTCCTCGATTTTTCGGAAGGATTCAAATAATCCATTTATATGTAATGTATATTTCAATTTCATTTTTCACCATCCATTATTGTGGAATGCAAAAGATAAATATATTTCTGAACTATAATTAAATTAATTTTTAAACCAACCTCACCTCTATTCATTTTACAAACATTTATGCGGCATTATTCACTCATAATTTTGCTAATAGTTGAGAAAAAAAATGAATGAATCTAAAAATAAGGTCAAAACATTCATTCCAATTAAACATTTTAAGTTAATGAGTTATTAAATTAACTTCATATTACGGACTACTATCTAAATTGGTGCTTTAAAATCTCATTACATAAATTATTATTCAGGCTGGAAGAATTGTAACATGTTTTTGTGGTATTTATATAGTGAGCAAAAAAAAGCGAATGAATATACCAATTAATTTAAACAATCATTTCAATTAATTCCCAAAACATTTCTTGAATGATATTAAATATTCCGATTATCTTTAACACGATACCAGAACAATAACTTCCTACATAATCATTATTGCACTCATAATAAAATCGTCTATAACTAAAATCGCAAAAAATAAAAGCATAGAAATTGCAATTTTGAAAATTAAATTGCTAGTAGAAAAAAAATAGTAGAACTGGTAAAAGTACATAATGATGACAGCTTTTGACAGTTTCTAAAAGATTGAAAAGTTGAATTATTAAAAAAGTGAATGATTGGAAAAATTTCTTCTGTATAAGAATTAAGGAATAATATCTTTAAAATATGATTAGTTATTGACTAGAAGTTTTTTCATATGTGATTTTATCATAGAATGATATCAATGAGAAAGATTTTATCATAGAATGATATCAATGAGAAAGTTAAATTTCACATCATAATTCCTTTTTCACAAACAGCTGATAAATTCCGAAATCAATTCCCTCATTTATTTCATTTCATTTAATATCAAAATCTCCTCGAAAAAATGTTTTAGCTTTAATTATCAACAAAACATTAAGCTTAAATTACGAACAAAACAAAACAGCTTTATCATTTAAAAAGCAATTTTATTTTTCATTTCCATCAACTCCCAATAGATTCCTCAAAGATATTTATTCTCAGTTAATTATTTATTTGTTTATAATCAACATACATCGATACAATTTAACAGCTTAAAGTTTCGTTAAGGAGGTGAATTTCATCATAACAATGCCTCAACTATACTTTGAATCTATGCCTTATTGCACTTGCAGATTTATAATTAATATTCCAAGTTATTCAAATCTCGCTTACTTCACTCTCGCAAGATGAATATTAGAGTTGGCTCATTTGCTTAGTTCAATTGCTTATATAAAATTAACAATGAAGAAATCATCAATTAGACTTTCATACTTAATCCTATTTAGAGTGAAATTATTTCCCTAAAATATATATTCTACTAATTACAATTATTATTATTGCCCTTAAATCATAGTGAAATGTTTACAAATAAAAGAAATATTAATTGATTAAAAATTTGCGGAAATATCATATATTCGCATAAAAGTATACGCAAAATGTTTCAAACAAATGATCCTAAAGAAAAACAATAATGTAAATATTACAGATTACATAAGAAAAGGTTGAATTTTAGCTTTATTCTTTTAAGGAAAAATTTCGGTAGTGAGAAAGTAATAAGTTTGGAAAATGAGGAAAAAACAAAAATATGGAAGAAGTAATTTCAATTTATTTACAAAGAGAGCAATGAAAAAAGACTTTTTATTGATTTCAAAATAAGAGAGATTGAAAATTAAACTTCAACAAAACAACTATTCTCATCAATTTAGTTGTCACCAAAATTGAATACGCAAGAAAAATTAAAACAACAAAAAGACAAAATATAATTCTTATGAAAGAAATAGCTCATTTAATAATATTATTATTTCAAACAAAACTAACCGTATAGGAAATGGAAAGCGTAATAATGCGGCATATGTAACATTTGTTGGAGTGGAAATGATTGGAAGTATAATAAAGAGGAGGAAAAAAGGAGCGATAATAATTTATGAGTAAATACGCGCTTTGAATACAAGATGTAAGCTTCCATCATCTTTTCATCAAAATTATTCGAACTAAATAATAAAACAAATTACTTACGAATAAACATATATTTTCAAAGACTAAAACAATTCATCGTACATAGCAAATGCTTATTGATAGCGGTTGATTGCTATTTATCATTGTATGAGAATTGGGTTGACTAAAAAAGTTTCTACTTGTTGTTTGTAAATATCATTGATTGATTATTAATGCAAAACGATTGTAATATTAATTGTAACTTTTTTTTGCTAAATTGAAATATTTCAATTTTTTATTTTTCGATAATATAATAATGAAGAAAATAAAATTTTTATAACATATGATAGAAGGATATACGATGGAAAAAAGGGAAAAATTAATGATAACAAAAACAACAGCAATGAAATAATTGAAATGGAAAAACTTCTTTTTTGGGTGATAAAGTGAAAATTAATCGTTTTTGTGAACTATATTCGAAAGTAATGAAATACAGAAAATCAATTAATTTCTATCAATCACAAACATAAACAATGAGAAAGACTGGACAACGATGCAGTTAATTTAAAAAATTTACCTAATTTTCTCTAAATAATTGATGGAATTTTCCAGTATTCAAATCACAACTGAACATCACATTTGACCACCATGGTTACGATCAAATAAGTGAAAGCTACAAAAGAAAATATAGCAAGGAAAGACATGTGCTGCATAACTAAACAAAAACAAAAGATATGCTGGATGAAAGTGACCAAATAGTCTTCATAAATCTTGTTGAATTCTTGGAATAATTTCTCTTATTCAAAGCAATTTTTGATTTAGCATACAACTTCCTAAACTATTGCCTTTCTTACAAACTACAACGAAATTATCATATACTGTAATCTTTTTTCTCACTCAACATTACTCATCTTTCATTCTTGGACTCTCAAATTCATCCCAAAAAGCGATATTCTCGAAGGATACACTTTTCATGACTAACAATTAAGGGATGTTTGTCCAAAATTGGTTTAAAATTCAATGATCCTAGTTATAAAACCGAGATGAAACATAACACAGTAATATTGAAAGAATCTGTAAAGTTACTACTTCTCTAGTACACCATAAAGGAATGTATATTTCAAACAACACATGGCCTATGTAAATTAGGTGCCTGCTCTATTAATTTTACGCCGTCCATAAAACGACTATAAGCATTTAACAAATTTTTAGGTGATTTTGGATCAAGATCGACGATTTTTACAGAATATGCGAAACCGATATAGCTAGCACCAGATGCTCCGAGAACTCGCACAATTTGTTGCCGTGATGATTGCACACTTTGGCTGGCAAAAGCAATTGGGTCAACTAATCTCATACTAATCATCAACGAACAATCTTTCATTGTAGCAGCCAACAGGTAACGCTCGACCAGTGCACGATCTGTATTCTGATGAAGGAATGTTACACCTTTCTTGGGTAGCAAGCATTTATCTAGCAGTTCTTTCTGCAAGCAAGAAATATTAATAGTATTATGCAGACGGTAGCATATTTGCACTTGAACACACTATTCATGGAAGAATATCTAATTTAGATTTATGATAACGGCTCAAATATATCTTTAATGCTTCCGTAATTTGATCAAAAATTTCTTAATTAACATTTAAACAAACTTAAAAGAATCACTGAAAGTAATAATAAATAAAACTGAAGGATCATGGCAAATCATATCTAACCTGCTCTGTTTCAGGGAGGTTTGTGTAAATTTGATAAGCACGAACAATACCAACCGTATCGATGCGCTGTCCCTTCAGTAACTTTGTAAGAACACCTGAATCATGCACAGCAAATAAATCGTCCGACGGTGCATCCACCAAAATGCAACATAACTGCAAAATGTCATTGCAGGAAAAATAGAAATTTCATTAAAAGCTGATATATTTCTAAATAAATCATGCAGGAAAAAAATAGGTAGTCAACAAAAATTGCATGAAAAATATTCAACATTTTCAGTCGAAAGTGTAGATGGTGATCAAGGAAGACAACACTACTGCAATTCCTTTTACAATGCACGCAGACAGTCCTACGAATACCGAAAATCAAGGAAAATTAAAATATTTTACATTTTTGTTAGAGATATTAAATGAAAAACTGAATATGAAATTGTCCAGCAATTTCAACACGAAGATCCAGATGAAAGCGGCTTGAGCAAGACAATAGAAATTTACATGCAAAATCAAAAACCCAAAAACGAAATGATAACTTACGGCGTTGATCAATTGCTGAAGAGAAACAGAGCCATCACGAAAAAGGGATTCACGAAGCTGTTCGCCCGTCAACTGACGTTCATCAGAATGTATTAAATTTCCATCAAGAAAAATCCGTAGATTTCGATGTGGTACTATGAACAACGAATTAAGTGCCTTACGCATTCGCTTCAAATCACCGCTGAACAAATCTAATGGACAAAAATCGTACATCTGTTCGAAAGCATCCGAATGGCACTTTTCCAGCTGTAAGTATATTCTAAAATTCTAATTTGGTAAGTTTTTCATCAAAATTTTTTAAGACTGATGTTTTAATGAATCGGTTTATTTCATCATAAGTATCACATGATTAATTTTATGATAGAAATACAAATATCTCAGCTAAAGTGTAAAGTAAGAATATGATCTCGAATTATATATAAATCATCAAAATACTTAAAATGCATAAAGAACCTGTAATATACAGTTATTGCAGTATGGTATGTTGACACCTGGATGATTCTGCATGAAACCTTGTTTAGGCTTAATTTCCACCGTAATTGTGGGACCAAAATACCGTGGTGATAAACATTTCGGAATTCTTGTAGCATCCATCATTTGCAGAATGCTCACATAACGAATATCCTTTGAACAAAAAGACGGGAAAAAACTCATTGTGGAGGGATATTTCTTTGAATCACATAATTCCTCGAATGTTTCAATCTTTAAATTGAATGGAAGAGCAGGAATCTGAAAAAAAAACTCGGTAGCTTATTGAAAATTTTGGGTACACCGTGCGCAGTTGAAAGACATTATCTTAGTTAAATAGATCTAGAATGCAATATTTTCATTGCATACAAAGTGATGTTGAGAACTGCAAACAACAACAGCTCTCATCACATATATGAGAATTATAAAATATTATTTACATGCAATGCAACACAAATCCTGCTAATATTTGTATTCTGATATCAGCTATTTTGTTTAGTCCATCTGCTGAATACTAATCTTAGAGTAGGAAACCCAAGTCTCTACTACTTACTTACTTGAAGTATTTAAATGAATACCGCTTATCAACTATTATCTAAAGATCTCTTTATTCGATGCAAATTTTGGGTATAGCTTCTAAAATACAACAGAACTTAAAAGCTCACTTTGGCGAGATGGTGCAAAGATTCTGTATCAATTTTAACAACTTCAGGTTTAACAAGAAACTGCCGACCAAGAAAAGGCACAATTAACTTCTCCAAATATGCAATAACAACATGACACTTTGGTTTCGTTGTTACATTTCCCGACCTACGTTGTTTTGTCAATCTCCAGGCTATTCTGCAAAAAACTATACAAGTCTCCATTTTCTCCATTCAATTTCTTGCTGAAAACAGGATTTTTGTAATGTAAATATATTTTCGAGAGATTCGAAAAATTTTCATTATGAAATATAGAAAAAAAACATACCTTAAACCTGTTTTTCCACATTTTGCACTAATCACAAAATTAGCACGACCTTCGCCTCGAAAACAAAAGGAACGAAAGGAAAGTGGATCGATAACTGGTACTGTACTTGGTGGAACCATTGACTGGACAATCCATTCACCTTCGAATACTCTCATAACTACTATTCATAATTGCCTGAAAATGAATAAATATTAATTTGCATATAAAAGGTTAACCAGAACAAGGATAACACAGAATGCACTAAAAAATTCATGTTTGTGATAAAGATAAATTACAACTAAGAATTTTCCAGACAAAACAGCTGAGTAAAATAAGTCAGTCTTTATTGATTCTGCAAATAATACTTTGGCCAATTTATCAATTTACAAGATTGCTCAATTATATTAGGAAAATTAACACCTTTAGTCAACAATACTTTCCCATAAAATTTCGTTTAATTTTTTGTATATGGTAATACGTAACATATGATAGACTAAAAACCGATCATATCGTACAAAGTATTGTTCCTACTCCCTTATAAAGGAATTTCTTATCAAACTTTGCTTATCGAAAATTTTTACTTCAGTAAACGAAAAAAGTATAAAAATGGGTGACGAAATTTGATCAACCGGAAAAAAAGTGCAAAAGTGGATGATGTAATTTGATCAATCAACATTTTACATTTTCTTCTCATGCCTGCATGTAACAATCATTTTTATACCATTAAAATTTAATATTAAAGAGTCTAAGAAAATGGAATAAAAAGAAGAGAAGGAAGGAGAAATATGAAAGACAAATAAACAGTAATCATTATTACTATTACCTAATGTCTGATGAATAGTTGAGTAAAACATTTAAAAAGAATATTAGTAGAGGACGAAAAAATGAAAAAGAGAAACAACTTAATAAGATAAAACACAAAAATTACTTTTCATTTTATATTACTTACATGGCAATAAAAAATTTAAAAAATAAAAACTATTTATTTGGAAAGAATTTCCCAACATTGCAAAAGCTGCTGCACGAAAATTTGTTCATATTATAGACAATCAATCACCGATAGAATTCACTGATAGTATTATCGGATAAAGACAAGAGATTTCTCACATTTTTACATTGAAGAATTTGATATGAATTGAAATCAAAGAATTTTTGATGTAATAATGTTATAATGGCTGCTATACATATATGATAATATCATTAAAAGTACCAGGAAAATGTCAGTATAATATCATCAGTAGATTATTGAACTAACGGATTAAATACAAAAAGAAAAAAAAAACACATAACTTACATTCGTCGCAAATTATAAGATACAAGTAGTGACAGTTGTATTTTGCAATCGAAATATTTTCCCTAATAAATTTGGAATATTTTTAAAATTTAACCTTTCAATCTTGAAGTTTATATTGATTACTCGGGACTTCGAATATAACCAATAATTTTATGGGGAATATTCATGAATGAAATATAAGCTGCACTAAAACAAAAATCGAGAGATCACTCGAGTTAAGCAACTGAATAAATTAAGAAGATAGCTCATTACGTTCTTCTGTTCCTTCTAAAATGTAAGCAAT